>PVIJ01006605.1:38558-64455 GCA_004024925.1 Scalopus aquaticus
GGAACATACCTCAACATAATAAAAGCCATATATGAGAAACCCACGGCCAATATTATCCTCAATGGTGAGAAGCTGAAGGCCTTTCCCCTAAGATCAGGAACAAGGCAAGGATGTCCACTCTCACCATTACTTTTCAATATAATACTGGAAGTCCTAGCCAGAGCAATTAGACAAGAGAAAGACATTCAAGGGATCCAAACAGGAAAAGAAGAAATTAAACTGTCTCTATTTGCAGATGATATGATAATATATATACAAAACCCTAAAAACTCCATAGAAAAACTAGTCAAAATTATAGACCAGTTCAGTAAAGTAGGATACAAAATCAATGCACAAAAGTCAGTAGCATTCCTCTATGCAAAAACCGAATCCAAAGAAGAAGAAATCAAGAGATCCATCCCCTTCAATATCGAAACCAAAAAAAATCAAATATCTGGGAATAAATTTAACAAAAGACATACAGGACTTACACAAAGAAAACTATAAAACACTGTTGAAAGAAATAGAAGAAGACATAAAAAGATGGAAAGGCATCCCTTACAAGGAACTCACACAACTCAACAAAAACATAGCCAATAATCCAGTCAAAAAATGGGCAGAAGAGCTAAAAAGACACTTTTCCAAAGAAGAAAAGCAAATGGCCAACAGGTACATGAAAAAATGTTCAACATCACTTATAATCAAGGAAATGCAAATCAAAACCACAATGAGATACCACCTCACACCTGTGAGGATGGCACACATTAAAAATACAGCCAACAACAAATGCTGGAAAGGATGTGGAGAAAAAGAAACTCTTCTACACTGTTGGTAGGAATGCAAACTGTTCCAACCACTATGGAAAGCTGTATGGCGATTCCTCAAACTACTAAACATGGAGCTTCCATATGACCCAGCAATACCACTTTTGGGAATCTACCCAAAGGACACAAAAACACTAATCCAAAAGGATACATGCACCTGTATGTTCATTGTAGCACTGTTCACAATAGCAAAGGTATGGAAGCAACCCAGATGTCCAAAAATAGATGACTGGATCAAGAAGATGTGGTACAAAGACACAATGGAATACTATTCAGCATTCAAAGAAGATAAACACATGCAATCTGCAGCAACATGGATGGAATTAGAGGGGATCATAATCAGTGAAATAAGCCAGAAAGAAAGAGAAAAATATCAAATAACAGGACTATAAGGAAACCAAATAGGAGAGAGACAGTCAGCGGATGGGGCGGAGGGCGGGGTGGAGGGATAGGGGGAGGGGAGGATAAGGGCACAAAATGGAGTAGAAAAGGACACAAGGGACCATGGAGATGGATCACGGGTGAATTGGTGGTGGATTAACCATGGGGAATACAAAATGTAAAAGACATAAATAACAATAAAAAGTAAATATGTGTGTGTGTGTGTGTGTGTGTGTGTGTGTCAAAGAAAAAATAAGTCACTACACTGCATATGAGAAAAATATTCACACATTTCACAATTCACAAGGGCTAATATATATATATATTTAAAGTATATAATTTAACAATAAAAAACCTCAACAATCAGTCAGAAGATTTGAACAGTTCACCAAACAGGGTATCTAGAAGGGCAATAGAATGTATGCATTTTTGAACGCAAACTAGAAGTACCTTAAAAACTAAACACAGAAATAATGTATGACTTAGCAATCCCACCCTTGGGCATCTCTCCTAAGAACCTGAAACCAACAATCCCTCAAAGTATGTTCCCTATGTTTGCTACAGCATTATTTACAAAAATAGGATATGGAAACAACCTTTATTAGACTGGATCAAGATGATGTGGGATATCCACAGAATGGTATACTATTCTGTAAGGAAAGGCAAAACATTGCCATTCACAGCAAAGTGGAAGGATTTCAAGAGAACTAAGTGTGATGAAACAAGAAGACAAAGAAAAACAGTGGAAATATTAAAGCAGACAATTCAACATACCAAAAATACAAAAATTAAAGGACACTAACAAAGTGAGGTTTCTGAGTTAAGAGGGAGGAGAATGGGTCGAAGGGGTATAAAAGATAATAATGGGAAAATATCACTGCTTGTGTTGGAATTGTGCTGTGTCTCCTGAATTAGGGTGGACAACATTTGCTATAATTCCTCTTCTATGCTTGTGGGTTAACAATGAACGTGAGAGAAATGTGCACAAGATTTGGGTTGCACAAGCAGGAGGGGACATTAGGTTCTAAAGTTGCGTTGGTTTTCTGCAGGTCACCTCTGTTGTCAGGATTGGGTGGGGAGAAACCACCAATGTAGGTTCTAGTTTGTCTTTGTTAATTCTAGTCACTTTTATCTACTGCAGCTTTTCTTCCACTGCTGGCTTCATTGACCTATACCAACTCCAGTCCTACTACAAGATGCAGAGCCCACAACCATAAACTCCTTTAGTAGCTCCCTATACTACGTAACTCTCTCAAAAATAAATCCTATGTATCACAGTAATTCTGTCCTCATCTCTAGACTGTATTCTCTTAAAGCATTATCTATTGTGTATTTGTTTTTGTGTTTATTTTTCTAATTTAGTCTATAATTCTGATGTTTTTCTTTCCTGAGTGTTACCATCTCTCGTCAAATCTTTTATTGCAATAATTCTTATTTTCTGTTCTTCATAGAGTATCATTTTCTTTTTTTAATTAAAAAATATTAGATTTAATATTTTGGGAACATGTCTTTTTGGTCATTTCCATTGTTATCAGTATATTATTTGGCACTCTGTTCTCTTCTTTGTTTGGAAATTGTAATCCTTCCTTTTTTTTAATGTTAGAATGGATAGTAGGTTTACTGATAATAGCCCCAAACTGGAAACAACTCAGATGTTCCTCAACAGAAGGGATAAGTTGTGATCCATCCATACAATTGCATGCTACTTAGGAAGAGAAAGGAACAACCTACAAATATGTAAAACAACATGATTCATTCTATCTCTATCTATCTATCTATCTATCTATCTATCTATCTATCTATCTATCTAGATATAGCTATAGATACAGCTATATAAATATCTATATATCTATAGATATAGCTGTATCTATCAATCTAGATATAGCTATATCTATATAGCTAGATATAGATATATCTATATATCAATCGATTGATCAATCGATAGATACAAAATACATCATTGTTCCTTTTTGTACAATGTATGTTTCTTCCTCTCAGGTGTAGTCCCCATAAAATTCCCACCACCAGCTCACTGGTGCACCATCCCCACAGTCCTTTGTGCTCTTTCCTCTCATTTTGATCTCTCTATCTCCCCCTCCCCTGCAGAATGTCTCTGATTCATAGTTGCCTGTAAATTTTGTTTTTTAATTTAATGCAATTATTTTTTTCCTGATCTCTTATTAGGTTCCCTTGCATTCCTCCTATAAGCAAAACCATCTGATATTTATCTTTTTCTTTCAGGTTTATTTCACTGAGCATAATCCCTTCCAGCTCCACCCATGTTGCAACAAATGGCATGATTTACCTTTTATGACTGATGAGTAATATTCCATTGTGTAAATATACCACGACTTCTTGATCCACTCATCTATTTTGGGGCATTTGGGTTGTTCCCTTATCTTATCTGTAAACAGTACTGTAATAAACGTAAGGGTGGAGGTATCCTTTTGAATTAATGTTTTTGTGTCCTTTGGGTAGATTCCTAGGAGTGGTATTGCTGGATCATATGTATGCTCCCTCTTTAGAGGTTTGAAGAACCTCCACACAGCTTTCCATAGTGGTTGGACCAGTTTGCATTCCACCAGCAGTGTAGGAGAGTTCCTTTTTCTCCACATCCTCACCAACATTTGTTGTTTCCTGTTTTTTTAATGTGTGCAATTCTCACTGGTGTGAGCTGGTATCTCATTATGGTTTTGATTTGCATTTCCCTGATTACAAGTGATGCTGCACATTTTTTCATATACCTGTTGGCCATTTGCATTTCCACTATGGAGAGGTGTCTTTTTAGCTTTTCTGCCCATTTTTTGACTGGATTGTTACTTTGTCTTTGTCGAGTCTTGTGAGCTCTTTGTAGATCTGTGTGTTCAGTCCCTTATCAGTTATACTGTGCACAAAATTTTTCCCAATCAACAAGGGGTATCTCTCTGTTTTGGTTAATGACTCTTTTGCTGTACAGAAGCTTTTTAGTTTGATGTAATCCTAGCTATTCATCTTTTCTTTCAGTTCTTTGCTCTGGGGGATGTCTTTAACGATGTTACTGAGATGCATGACATGTAATGTTATGCCTGTATTTTCTTCTATATATTTAATGATTTCAGGTCTTATGTTAAATTCCTTTATCCATTTTGAGTTGGCTTTTGTGCACGGTGTGAGGTAGTCATCTAGCTTCATTCTTTTGCATGTAGCAATTCAGTTTCTCAGCACCAATTATTGAACAGTCCTTATTCCATTGCATATTCTTTGCTCCTTTGTCAAAAATTAGTTGTCCATAAATATGTGGGTTTATTTCTGGGTTTTCTATTCGATTCCATTGGTCTGTGTATCTGTTTTTGTTCTAGTGCCACACAGTTTTAGTTACTATGGCTTTGTAGTACAGTCTGAAGTCTGGGAGTGTGATACCTCCATTCTTATTTTTTAGTCAGGAGAGCTTTGGCTATTTGAGGTTTTTTGTGGTCCCATATGATTGTTATCAATATTTCTTCTATTTCTTTGAAGAATATCATTGAGATTTTTATTGGAATAGCATTGAATCTGTAAATTGCTTTTGGTAGGGTGGCCATTTTGATAGTTCAATCCACAACCACGGGATGTCTTCCCATTTCTTTTTGTCTTCTTTCTTTTAAAAATGTTTTATAATTTTCTTTGTATTAGTCATTCACCTCTTTTGTTAGGTTTATTTCCAAGCATTTGATTTTTTGTATGTTTCAATTATAAAAGGGGTGGTTTCCTTGACTACTTCTTTCTCATATTGACTGACTGCATATAGGAAGGCTGCTGATTTCTGTGTGTGCTGATTTTGTATCCTGCTACTTTACTAAACTGGTTGATTATTTTCATTACTTTTTCTGTGGAATTTTTACGGTTCTCTGTATATTATCGTAGAGTCTGCAAATAGTGATAGTTTTACTCCTTTTTCCCTATTTGGATTTTCCATATGTCTTTCTCTTGTCTATTGCTCTGGCATGGATTTCCAGTATTATATTGAAAAGCAGTGGTGAGAGTGGGCATTCTTGTCTTGTTCCAGATTTTAGGGGACAGGCTTTCACCTTTTCACTGTTGAGAAAGATATTGGCTATGAGTTTGTCATAAATGGATTTTATTATGTTAAAGTATGTTCCTTCTATCCCTAGAATTTCGAAGGCCTGCATCATAAATGGATGTTGAACTCTGTTGCATGCTTTCTCAGTATCTATTGATAAGATCATATGGTTTTTATTTTTCTATTTGTTAATGTGTTGGATTACATTAATTGATTTTCAGATGTTGAACCATCCTTGTGCCCCTGGAATACATTCCACTTGGTCTTGGTTAATTATCTTTTTGATGCATCTGTTGGCTAGGATTTTATTGAGGATTTTTGTATGAGTGTTCATTAGGGATACTGGCTTGTAGTTTTCTTTTTTGTGTTGTCCTTGTTTGGTTTTGGTATTAGTGCAATGTTTGCTTCATAAAATGTATTTGGTAGTACTTCCTTCTCAATTTTTTGAAAGAGTTTGTGTAGGTTAGACATAATTTGTTTCTGAACATTTGGTAGAATTCATTTGTAAAGCTGCCTGGTCCTGGGCTTTTGTTTTTGGGGAGGGTTTTGGTTACTGTTTCAATTTCACCACTTGCTATTGGTCTGTCTAGGTGTTCTATTTCTTCTTCTTCTAGCTTCGCATATATAGTTCTAAGAATCTGTCCATTTCTTCTAGATTGTTGAACTTGCTTGCATATAAATGTTCATAGTAATTTTTATTATTATGCTGTAATTTCTGTAAATTCTGTTGTAATTTCTCCTTTTTCATTTATGATCCTATTTATTTGTGATTTCTCCCATTTTTCCTTTGTAAACCTGGGTAGTGGTTTGTCTAATTTATTTTTTTGAAGAACCAACTTTAGGTTTTGTTGACCTTTTGGACTTTTTTTTTTAACTTCTATTTCATTTATTTCTCTTTGATTTTTATTATTTCCTTTCTTCTACTGGCTGCTGGATGTTGTTTGTTCTTTTTCCATTTCTTTAAGGTGAGAGGTTGTTGCTTTGATACTTTCTTCTTTCTTGATGTTAGCCTGTATTGCTACATATTTTCCTCTTATAACTGCTTTTACTGTGTCCCATATGTTCTGGAGAGTTGTCTCCTCATTTTCATCATATCAAGGTTTTTTAAATTTATTCTTTTACCTCCTCATTGATTCAACAGTCTCCAGTAGTGTGGATTTAAATCTCCATGAGGTAGGAAGGTTACTTTCTTTTCATGGTTTATTTCTAGTTGATGCCTCTATGGTCAGAGAAGATAGTTAGTATGATTTTGATCTTAGTGTATCAGTTGATGTTGTCTTGTGACCCAATATATGATTGATTCTTGAAAATGATCTATGTCCACTTGAGAAAAATGTGTACTCGGATCTTTTTGGGCGCAGTGTCCTATAGATGTCTGTTGAGCCCATGAGGTCTAGGTCCTTATTTAGAGCTCTAATATCCCTGTTGATTTTGTGTCTCGTTGATCTATCCATTGGTGAGAGTGCTGTGTTGAAGTCTCCTACCACGTATGTATTTTCTCTAATGTCTATTTTCAGAGATGATAATTGTCTGATATATTTTGGTGCTCCTTCATTTGGTGAGTGTATGTTGATGAGTGATGTCTTCTTGATGTATTGCCCCTTTAATCATAATGTAGTGACAATCTGTCCTTTTTACCCTTCATAGTTTGAAGTCTGTTTTATCTGATATAAGTATAGCTGTTTCTGCCCTTTTTTTTTTTTTCGGTTCATTTCCTTGTAGGATTGTTTTCCTGCCTTTCACGTCCAATCTGTATTTATCTTTTGTAGTTAAATGTGTTTCCTGCAGAGGGCAAAAGGTTGGATTCTGTTTTTAAATCCATTCTGTGATTGTGTGTCCATATTATCAGGTTCTGGAGGTCAACTTCCTTTCTGTGGTATATTGTTCCCAGAAGAGCCTGATTGATCATCTGTAATTTCTTTCTCCCATGAGCCTTTGGCTTTGTTATGATCACAGTGCCCCCATACCGCTGGTGCTGGTGGGCATGACTTCTGATTTCTCTTGCTGAGGTTTGGCTGTGTCTGCCTAGTGTCTGAGTCACTGTGGCTGTGCGTAGAGGTATCGGTTGAGAATTACTGTATTTTCCCCCTCCTCTCTAGCTGTACCCCTGCTCTAGGCAGGTGGTAGTTCCCATTGCTCTTCCCAGGGTGTTGGTGGCTACTGAACTTGGGATTTGGGGAGTTCCTGCACTTCCCACCTGTGTGCACATCCAGACACACTTCTATTATGGTAGGTGCTATTCTGAGCTGTGATTTGCTCCAGAAGGTTCTGGTTTTCTCCCCAACTATGTAGGATGGGATCCAACGTCTCATCCTGGGGTAGTCAAGAGTCTTGTTTGGAACACTGCATCTCCAGACACATGCTGAGGCCAAGTCCACTGGGAGGTGCCTGCAGGCTGGGTGGGATGTACTTCTCTGTTAAACTGCTAGGTCCCTCTAGGTGTGTCTCAGAAGAATAATGGGATCAAAAGAGAATATGGAGTGAAAGAAGGGATAAGAGGAAAGAGGAGGATGATACGGAGTTTGAAATGAATGAAGGTGAGAAGAAAAAGGCTAGATAGGGGAAAGGGAAGAGGAGGTGGAGGAGGAGTGAATGTAACAAACAGAGAAGAGAAAGTAGTAATGGTAATGTTAAAGGGGAAGAAGAAAGACACAAGAATCAGAACACAGAAATAGGAGAGATGGGAAGGAACAACAATCAACTGACCAATAAACAAATAAACACACAAACAGATGGGGGGAGAATTGCTTGTCATGACTCTGATGCTACCCTCCAGTGAGCTAGTCATTGATATTTTAGTCTGGTCTACTAGGGAGCGCCAAAGGACCCTGAGTCTTTCCAGGGTCCACTATCTCCCTTATAGCATGCTGAGGGAGAGAGAAAGAACCAACCAAACAAAACACGCACAAAAGGGCGGATTGAATTGCAGCTGTGGGTATGGGAGGATCAGCATGCTTTCTGGGTCTGTGAGGTAGTTGTGGCTCCTGAGGCCTTCTTCCACCTGAGGGCTTTGGGTACCAAGAGGCCACCAATGTAGGGACCAACCCTACAAGCCTCTCTCTGATGTCCTTCCAGCTGGTAAGCGTGACCAGTTAAATAGTACTGTGGGCTTGTGGCGGGAGTGAGGAGGGAAGCACCACAACAAAGGGGCTCACACCTGGCACTCTGTGTCTGTACTGAGGCCCTGTTTGCCCACCTGTCTCTGTCTGGACCTCTCAGGTATCTCAGGCTTCTCAGAGTGTTGTGGTCTCCAAGCTTTTTGTCTTCTTCTGCTAGAGGAAGTGGGCTAGCTTTTTGGGTGGGTGTGGTGAGTAGGGTTCCAATGATTTTCTCTCATCCCTTCTTCTGCCTGTCATTACAACTTTCCTCTGTCCAGGTGAATCACTGGCATAGGCAAGTTTGTCCTATGCGTCCACATCCTGCTAGGAACTGCAATTATTTCTATCATTTGTTTTTATGGGAGAACTTGATCTTAGCGTCTCTTTGCCACCGTGCTGATGAAGTCTCTAACCTGTAATCCTTTTCTGGCTCATGTTTTATGCAAAATAAAATTTCTTGTCCTTTTGGGAGAAAAGGGTGGATCAAAATTGCTTTTCTAGCTTGATAGGTCTAGACTCTTCCTTGTGTTTTCCCAAAGTGACAGAAAAATACAATCTCATACTTTGATATCTTGCTCTTTCCTACTTTTAAAGCTGCTCCTCTTTTCCCCATTGTCTGTTTTGCTCAAACCAGGGTTTGTTCCCAGCAGCTTCTCATCAGTGTGGGCAATGAAAGACCATTTGAGTGTACTTTCAAGCAGTTACCAATACACCATGAAACTTTGGCAGTTACAGATCTCCTGCATTAACATATGAATAGCATTCTGTGTTACTCTCTTCTCAGTTTTGGTTGCTGTTCTCAGATTGGCCTGTGTGCTCCGGTGAAATGTTGCTGTCAGTTCCTATTCTGGGAGCTGCTAGAATCCCAGTCAACCTTTCTTCTACATCCTCCCATACAAAGTTTTATACCTTCCTGGTGTGCCACATGCTTGTGTTTAAGGGTGCCTAGGGGAAAATCTTTGTTATCTGCTTTTGGTGTAGATATGGACTGTGCAGTCTTCAGTTTTGCTATGCAATTTGCTCTGTGTTTATGACAGGATTCTAGTATGCTCAAATTATGCCATACAGAATCCTCTTCAATGCATTCTTTTTTGTAATTTATACATTTATAACTTTCTAATCAATTCTAAGCTTGTGAAATATTTTATTGCTTTGTTCCTCTTCCCAAGCAGGCCTGTGGTATTATCAGGGTGTCCTACCCTTGAGGGGATGTTCAGTGGTCATACCTGAAAAAGCTGGGGCTTCTTTTTGTTTATAGTGTGAATTCTATCAAGATACTTTTCATACTCAACTATGTCTATTTCTTTAATATCACTAAAATTTATGTGCTTCAATTTTTTTTTTTTGAGAACAGAAAAGGTGCATTTATTGAAATACACTGCAGAGAAGCAGTGGGCTAGACATGAGAAGTCTGCTGCATCTGCTGCATTTTTATCTTTCCCTCTTAAAACCTTAAAATTAGATTCTGTGAAAATTTCAGAATGTTATATCCAATTTGACAAAGCTCTATTCCAAAAGAAAATTATTTAAAATAATATTCAATAATGATATTATTTACTCAGTTATGAACTACCTTATATCAACAAGAGAGCATTCCAAAGATAATCTTCCCATTGTCTTTAGGTTTTCTTGAAGTTCTCTTAAACAGTTAATATTCACTAGTAGTTCAACACCCACGTCATACAGCAAGACCTAGGAGAAGAGTAACTTTAAGTCTATGGAAAGTAATTTTTTGCAAACTGAAAAATCGTAATCAAAATTGGATTAAATAACTCTAGGAAAAATATACAAAATGCATTTATCTACTTTCAACTCTGCATTTACCTCTACCAATGTGTCTGTAACCATTCTGATGATTTGACCTCTTCGCCACTGATTTTTATCTGGGATCTTAACAGCACAGTGCATATCATTTTCCCATTTAATAGGTTCCCATTTTGAGTTTTCATAAGCAGCTATCATCTTTTCTTCTAAACTGTAAAGAAAAAAATTTAATTTTCTAAGACTTTTCTTAAAACACGTAATTCTCGTCCACATGCCTCTTAATATCCCCACTTTATTCATTTACTGCAGTCAAAATGAATAACTGTTTCCCTTGAATATCCATGCATATTTGAACTAGCTCTTCTCTCTGCCTGAAATGAACTCACCCCAAATTTTCATGGCTTACTCTTTTCCTTTTCAGGGTCTATTTCAAATATCACTATCCTTTAAAACTGCTGTCTTTTCCAACTGCTTCTATTTTCTCTAGCATGTTTACACCAATCTGTTACACTGCGTGTCTTATTTATTCATTGTCTCTTTCTCTACTGGAGTTTAAGCTCTATGACAGCAAAGATTTGTTCATGTTTTTACTACTGCATACCCAACACCTGGAATCCTGGCTATCAAATAGTGCGTTGATGTTCAACAAATGTTTGTAGAATGTATAAATTATAATACAGTGAAAACAACCAGTAATATACTAATTGTATGCTTTCAGCTAGTTTTTTTTGACTATTTTGCTGAAATAATTTTTCTACTTTTAAAATTATATATTTATGATTTCTAAATATCTGAAACAAAATGACAGAATAAAGAATAAAACCATATGTGATATTTTCCTTTCATACTATACCTATTAAGTAAGTTTTCTGTTAATAACCACTGAACATAAATCTTCTCAGGAGATACTACATTACAGATATGCACAGGGAGTTCCTTATTGTATAGTGACTGAAGATTCTCATTAGGTAGAGATTTTGCAGACACAGGGTTAAAGTTGTTTACTTCATTGGAAATAATTTCTTCTGGAGAAGGGTCCCATACTTCAATATGCTTTTTGGAACTATTTTTGCAGGGATATCTGAAAGAATAACAAAACTTATTAGCTAAAATTATTTTTCAAAGTATTTGTATTTGCATAGTTCTAGCAAACTGATTCACTGCTTCTTAGTTTTGAAATTAAATAACAATTGTATTTTTAGAGTTCTTAACTATCATCAAAGTGAGTACAAAATCAAAACATTAAACACCAAACTTTCTATTCAAAAAGAGTTTAAAATACCAACTTCACTCAAAATTTTACCATTTCCCATTGATATTTTGTACTCACAAAGCAACAGAGGAATTACTCAAGAGTTTTTAAAAATAACTTGAGTATTTCTCCTTGGCTAAAAAGAATCTATTTACCAATAGAAATGTAAGTGGAAAACAACTGCTATTAAACATTTAAAATAACAAAATTATTGAATGAAGGCTTTAAAATGTGAATTCAGGTAGTTCTGTATACTGTAGGTATACGGCCTCCATTAGATGGTTACCTGACCACTACAAAAATGGTTACTACATGAAGATGTTTCCCTCTGTTTTAAATAATTAGCATTGTCTTTAGAAGTACACAAACTGTGAATTTCTGTGAGGATAAATTTTATTTTTTTCCTTTTATGGTCTGTACTTTGAATGGAACATATAAGAAAGTTAAGAAGATTTAAGAAATCTTTGTACAACCAACAGTCTTAAAGAGTTTCTCCTATTTCCTTTTAGAAGTCTTATTTTAGTTCTTAGTTTTAAGACTAGATTCATATTATAGTTTTTATATGTGGTATGAGGTAAGGGTATGTTCCTTTTTTTTTTTTTGGCCTATGGCTATCCAGTTGCCCCAGAACATGTGTTGAACAAACTACTTTTTTTCCCAATGAACTGCACTGGCATCTTTGTTTTAGAAGTCTGGTTTTAAATATAAGGTTTTACTTCTCAACTCACAATTCTATTTATTGATTTATATGTCAATTTTTATGTTAGTACCACAGTCTTGGAAACTAGTCTTTTTTAAGTTCTGAAATTGGAAGAGAAAATCTTTCAGCTTTCTTTGAGTTCAAAATTGTTTTGGCCATTCTGGTTGTTCAACATTTCCAAATGAAGTTTGGGATATTCTAATCAATTTTCGCAAAAAGGTCTGTGGGAATTTTCACAGGGATGGGGTGGTCTATAGCTAATGGACTTAAAAACATTAAAAAAATTATTGTGAAATTCACATAACAAAAATACTTTAAATTGACCAATTCAGTGGCATTTAGTACAATCACAGTTGGCTGTACAACTATCAACTCTATGTAGTTCCAAAACATTTCTATCACTCTAAAGTAAACCTTCTTTTTTTAAAAAAAGATTTATTTATGCATACAAACTGGGGTACAGGCCAGAGGCATGGGGTGGCAAGAGGGTTCACCAGAGACAGAGGAGCAGCACAGGCAGACAGATGGAAATACACTGCTGAGGGGAGCAGCGGGTGAGGCAGCAGAGGTCTGCCACGCCATGTGGGAATCTTCCCAGCCGGGTGTCTAACTCGCATCTCTGCTGCCTACAGCACCACAGCACAGAGCTTAACCGCTGCGCCACCAGGGAAGCCCTAAAATAAACCTTCTTAAGAGGTTATTCCCATAATTCTCTCCCCTCACTTCCCATTAACCATTCATCTATGTCTGTTTCTGTGGATTTACCTATTTTGGATATTTCATATAAAAGTGGAATTATACAATATGTCACCTTTTGTATATGACTTATTTCATTTAGCATAATGATTACAAGGTACACCAAAGTATTTCCTCAAGAGAAGACTACATACATATTTCTACATAAAACTCTATACCCAAATGGTTACAGCACATTTATTCACAGAATCTCCCCAACCAGAAATAGCCCAAATGTTCATCGATTGGTGAATGTATAATGTTGTATTTTCACAAAATGGAATACTAGTAAGCAATACGGAGAATCTCAAAAGCGTAATAATTAAAAGAAGTCAGACACAAAAGGCAGTATACTGTATGACTCCATTTATCTGAAGTTGTAGAAAAGTCAAAATTGTAGAAACAGTAATTAATTGCCAAGGGTTGTATGTGGAGGAACGGGATTGACTATAAAAGGGCACAAGAGAACTTTTGGGATGATGAAGGTATTCTAGATCTTGACTGCAACAATGATTACTTGACTGTACATGTTTAAAAAGTCATATAACTATGCACCTAAAAATGGTGAATTTCTATTTTGTTATATCTCAATAACTCTGACTTAAAAAACAAATGAAAAAAGAACACTCTGTTAAATATACTTAAATGCTACCTCTTTCTCTTTCACTCCTCTCTCAGGACCTAAAGTACAAAAAAATTAGTGCTTTCTCTTGTACCTCTATCTCCTCTAGGTTAGGGTGGGTAGGGTGACTGCTAAATATTTGGTGTAGACCTCTGGTGGGTGTCATGCTTCTCTGGTTACTCTGACAGACATTGTGTATGGGTGTTAGCAAATAAAAACTCAGTTACATGCGGCTATATGTTTTTTATAAGAGCCCCCAAGAGCCACCCACCCTGAACAAGTCACTATCATGGAAGAACTGCATTATCTGGACTCCAAATCTTCTCACACCTCTTTAGCTGACCTGCAGCTTCTGGGTTTTCAATAACTGGCTTGTCCTGGATAGTATTAACATAATGACTCAAGACGGATTCTCTTTCAAAATTCTATTTGAACTCAAAGGGGAAAGATCACATTTCTCCAAATGGAAATGTGGGCTACACTACCACTATGCTTATTAAGTACTCTATCCTGCCATCTGTCTTCCTAATTCTTTTTCCAAATAGGCACAAGTGGATAAGCAGATATTACACCTAGAATTAATACAGCAGTCTCCTTTTCCTAGAAGCAACTTCAATCTCTAGGGCCATTCTGTTGGTCTCAAGGTCTACTGGGGTCTAAGAAAAGGGATTCTATTCCCCATTAAAACTAATGACTCCAATTATTTTACACTCTTCTTTTTCTGACCCAAAACAAAGAAAAATCCCCAAGTCTATGGCCAGAGCAGACATCCAACAGAATATGATATGCCAGTTTTCCTTCCTGTGAATAAAGTGTTACAGATGAACTAAATTAACAGTTTTCAGGTCTACTTACCCTGATTCATAAGATGCTAGGCCTTCTTTGACTAGCTGGTCATTAATACTAGTAGGAGCCATTCCAGGAGCACCAAGAGAATCAAAAAGCTCAACTAAGAGCACATTATCTTCCAGAATTTCTGTGAAACCATTAAGTTTGGGGAAAAATATGTTGCAAAATATACTAAATGAGGTAATTTTAAAAAATGGAAACAATTTCTTTCATTCTTTTTACATGAGGTTTCTTGCTGAATAATGTCAAAGTCTCTCTCTAGGAGTAAAAGCAGCATTTTGAAGAAATAGAATTTAGCATATGCAAATTAATAATTTTCATTTTAGGGTATTATGTACTGTTCCATAATGAACCAAAAGCAATTTAAAGCTTTTAGATTCATAAAAACATTGACACATATTCATTGATGAAATGTTATGTTTCCAAACTGTTTTATCAAATTCCAGAGGAAAAAAGAAATGAGAGTTAATTCAGATCTGTGATTATTTGCAAGAGCTTACAGTTTTTATAAGAATGGCACAAAGTTTAAAACTACAGGGACTACATCTCAGGGGAGAAATCAATTATTATACAAAATGAATAATGATGTAATAAAAATAAAGAATGGTACAAAATTGAAAACAACAAAAGCTCAATCTAGTATTTTCTGTTTTCAGGATGAACCATCTTAAATTTTAATTTCTTTGGAGAAGAAGTTGGTTACTTGTTTTTAGAGCTATATCTTAAACTAAGCTGGGGGTTAACTGAAGGTGAATTTTACATCTCATGTGCCAATATCATTATTTATGGTACCTAGTATAGAAGACCTTCTCAATAAATATCTGAATAAATGATGAAGGAATATCTTTAGGAAACACTTCCTTGCACCAAGATCTGTGTATGCCTATACTTTCTGAACTAAATTACTGGTAACTACTAGTAGGAGTGATTCTCAAAAAAAAAAAGATACGCCATTATCAGCAGTATCATCAGTAGAAATTCTCAAGGTCTTAATTTACTGTCATATTAGAGAAGCCAGTTATAAAAATTCTATAACCTAAGGATGCTATATCTACACAGTCCTCTTCAACAGAATTATTTCTTCAAAACAATTTCTTTAATGAACAAAATGAATAAATGAGCACATATATCCCATCATTTACTGGTGATGTGACTTTGAACATTTGATGTCTAAGCTGTAGTTTCCTCACTGCAGAACAAGCTAATAAACTTAGGATGGTCCAGTTTATTTAATGGTGGTATGATAAACAAGAAAAAAAAACCCGGATATAGTGAAAATTACCCTTGAATGTTTCATAAATCAACCCCAAGTAAACATGGTCTTGAATATCCTGCACCAGTACTCATTAACACCAACAGAGTCTATGTTGGTCATAGTAAAGGAAGAGATCAAAACCATAGGCAAAATAACATATTCTTAATATTTCTATCACAAACTGATAGGGTCATATGAGTTCGAAAATTCTTCAAATTTAGAAAAACTATGAAGAACATATGCTGTATATTTCATAATATCACCAGTGGACATTGAAGCAGCAGGTCTCCCCTCCACTGCCCCCACCAAATTACTATCCTAAAGTGGAGTGTATGAATATTCAAAGTAAAGGAAATAAAGACCACAATGTTCCTTGTGTCAAGTCAGACGAGGCTTTACTTAAACTTGATTTTCAGAACTTGTTAGATTACAAAATTACAGGCTAGTGGTCATTCTGTATCCTGTATGCAAAATGTTCCAACACAGAAGTAACATTTTTCAAAATATGCTGAGAGCCAACAGCTCTCAAGTCAAACAAAACAGTAAACACATATACCATTTACAAGTTATGTACCACACATCCCTTCATAGTCCTTCAAACTAAATCTTAATAACCACCATGCCAAGATCAGGGGTAGATCCCTAGTTAAAAAATGCAAACAGGAATGGAAGCTAATTTCTAGCTTTAGGGTTTTCAAGAGATTATGTTGCACAACTTCATCTTTAGTATTAATTTATACTCTAGAGCAGAAGGAAATAATTTTTTCTAATTATCAATGTTATCTCCCACTACTTTTACAATGAATTTATTCTAAGATCTGGCAAATGTCATAATGCTGTTCCTTTTTTTTTTTATAATGCTGTTCTTATTTAAACTTATGAATGATCCTATGGTAACAAATAAAAACGGAAATGGCTTACTAATGACTGAACATGTCATAAATTTATCTTGAGTCTTTTCTTCAAATTTTTCTTTAGATTTTTTTGGCCACTGCATTGTCTTTTTACATGGTTCAATATAGGCTAGTTTACATTTAATTGCCTGTGTCAAACAAAAAAGCACCATTAGGAAAGTAAAATTAACTTCTAATTATTAATTCTGGAATTGAAATAAAGTTTTATGTATATCTGTACAAAACTAAACTTGTATTTGAATTTAATATATATTTAGAAAATAATAAAATAATTGTGCAAAAGCACCTATAACAGTACTTGAAATGCAAATCCATTAGAATCAGCAGAGTATTTGACTGAATAAATTCCAATACATTCAGATACTGGACTAACAAGCATCTACTGAAAAAATCATAGATATTTATGATACATTGTTGAGTGAGAAAAGGACTATAGTCTAACCCTGTAATTGTTAAAAACATAGAAGATGTATTTTAGAAGTATATATCAAACAAATAGTAATTCTGAATTATAACACCTCATTTTGCTCATCTATATTCTCAAGTTTTTCAAGTATAACATTTTACCCATTTTTAAAATGAAAAATATTGCTAACTAGTAATTCAAATATGATAGAAGAGTACATGAATTAGACAATAAGCCCACTTAACACTGTTGATGTCTAAAGTGTAGAATTTCAAGAGAAGGATAAGTTTTTTTACTCATTCTATCACACTTCTTTCTTTTGTGCACATTATATATCCTTAAACATAAATGGGATCACAGGAAAAGTAATTCTACAATGAACTTTTTCATATAACATATCATAATGTGATACCATATTGTAATAGGTATTTCAAAACAACATGTTAAGAGCTGCAGACCAGTACTTATAAAAACACCTATATCAACATATATGCATATATACATATACATTTGTAATTAGTGCTTATTTGTTAAGATATACATTTTATTTCTTAGATGGAAACTTTAGCAACTGTTTTCTATAGTCTGTATCAGAAATTATTTACACACAAAAGCAGTAGGTAACAGAACATTTCTGTGGTAACATGGCTTCTAAAAATACTTGTACTTTTGTGCTAATATTTTAACTCTATGAGTCACAATAAGTAGATTACCTTCTCAGGGGGATTCAGAAACTCATCCTTTATTTTACGCATGTCCTTAAGTGTTATTTTTGCAGTATTGCCAAAGTCTACATACTTAACTTCAACTTCCCGATTTCCAGGCAAGCCTTCAAAAAATTATGAAATCAGAAATCATAAGCATGGAAAGAAACAGATAATTTAGATCACTCTACAGATACAGACAACTAGAATAGAATACTTTCATGTATGTCCAACAAATGAACTTCATATTTTTTAAAATATAAAAATTATTTCTAACGTGAACTTCAAGAAACATTTTTTCCTTTTTCTTGTTTTCTTTTTTAATTTTTTTATAAAATAGTATTTATTATTATTCATATATTTTACATTATTGTGTATTCCCTGTAGGTTACCCATCACTGATTCACCCAGGAGCCATCACCACAGTCCCCTGTGCTCTTTTCTCCCCCGTTTTAAGCCCTTACCCTCTCCCTCCCTTGCTGAATATCTCTTTCTTATTTTGTTCCCCTATAATCCTGTTATAAGTGAGGCCATTCGATATTTTTCTCTTTCTTTCTGGCTTATTTCATTGAGCATGATCCTTTCTAGCACCAACCATACTGCTGAGAACTGCATGTGTTTATCTTTTTGGCCAACAGGCACATGAAAAAATGGTCAACATCCCTCATAATCAGGGAAATACAAATAAAACCACAATGAGATCCCACCTTACATAAGCAAGGATGGCATGTATTAAAAGAACAGGGAACAACAAATGTTGGTGAGAATGTGGAGAAAAAGGAGCACTACTACACTGCTGGTGGAAATGCAAACTGGTCCAATGACTATGGAAAGCTGTATGGTGGTTCCTCAAATTGCTAAAAATGGAGCTTCCATACGACCCAGTAATACAACTTCTGGGAATCTACCCAAAGGACACAAGAACGTTAATCCAAAAAGATACATGCACCCGTATGTTTATTGCAGCATTGTTTACAATAGCTAAGATATGGAAACAACACAGATGACCAAAAATGGATGACTGGATCAAGAAGATGTGGTACATATACACGATGGACTACTATTCAGCATTCAAAAAAGAAACAATTTTAAGACATCCTTATTTCACCATAGAAATGTTCTGCTAGACAAAAATAAACATAACAAATAACTTTCAAATGCTAGTTGTTATGATCTGACAGTTGAGAATCAGACTTTGAGTTACACTGAGTCAGAACGACAGTCCAATCACTTAAATGCATGTGACTCTAAGCAAGTTTGTATCTCTGAGATATTGCTCTGAACAATTTAATTTTTCCATGCCTGATTATTTCATTTGTAAAATGAGTATACCAGTACAACGAAATCTCATAGGACTTTTTTCAGGATTCACCAGTTTTTTCCTGCAAAGGCCTAGGTAAAAAATAAACACTTAAACATTTACTGTCAGTCAACATAGGTGATAAAATAGGGCAAAAGATTTAACAGTCAAACTAACAATTTACTCATATAATGAATCTGAATTTTTTTTAAAAGTTATTTTTGGAGCTGGGATAAGGTAAAAAATAAGTAAAGACAGACTTCTATGACAGTCTCTATATTTCAAAAAATAATAAATAAACCCTCTGGAAGTTTCAAACACTAAAACATTTAAATAAAGGTCTATTACAAACTGACCCTTCTGAAAATATTAATGCTATATAGTTAACATTAGCCTCTCAGCTCACCTATGTACAGTGCTACTACACTTATTGCCATCAATTTTCAAATTTAAAGACACATAATTTCAATATGGGAAAAAGGTAGGCATTCTCTGCTTCTTGGTATATGTGGAAGCAGGTGGAACAACAATGATACTCTAGATGACACTTCAAACAACTTAGGCTAAGTGGTAGTGGGCATCTGCAACAATTGAGAAGATGTGTGTTTAATATAAGGCAAGAAGGTGAGGAAATAGTTCCCTGACACTACTGGACATTGATGCTACAAGGTTATTCTCAACGGTACCAATGCCATCAGATTCTTAATCATTTCCTAGGTTTCTGTGTGGAGTTGCAGTTTTTCTTAACAAGTAAATGGATATGGGAAGGAATTTAAAGAACTTTTTAAATCCAAATTATTGATTACACATAAAAGTAGAGTCAAGAGACATAGCATGACTCAAAAGTTATCTCCCTTTTATTCTCTGAGGAAACAATCAGCAGAAGCTCCACCAAAATAAGGGAGTATACTGCAGAGGTAAATGTGGGATTCAGAAAACAAGGGCTCTAATACAGGAGAACAATGAAGTATATTGCTAAGTGGAATAAAGCCTCAGAATAACAAATTTGTGGTCCAATAGGAGCAAAAAATAGAAGTTAAAAAAAAAGTCACACTAAGATTATCTGCAAAGTTTATGTGGGAAATAGCTTTGACCTATTAAGAAAATAGAACCATAATTTAAAAAAAAAGTAACAATGTAATTACTAACACCAAATATACTTTATCGTTTAGCAGTGAAAACATTTACATAGAATACGAATTTAATTAAAATTGTGACAATTATGGGGAAGATAAGGAGGGTACAAAAGAACTATGAGATATAAAATTATCATCTAACAAAAATAAGAACAGAGAGTATCTAAGAATCTAAGTATCTAAGTATCAACTGAAGTATTACATATTATTTAGAAGAAGTAACACAATACCAAAAAAAGTTGGAGAATTAAAAGTATTTGCCTTGGAGGAGTGGAGTGCAAGTCATTTAGCACTATTTAGCTTTTTAAAATAGGTTGATATTAGAAAACAAAAAAGGTTAACTCCTAAGTCAAATAAAAAAAAAAAAACCCAAAAGGAGCCAGAGATTCAACCCTCAAAATTATCACTAGTTTTCTAAAGACAGATGACAGAGCAAAAGGGTAAGATCAACTACCACTTCCATGATTTAAACTAATTTAAATGATTATCCATTTGAAAAGCATAATCCCTGTAAGAAATAGCAATTTCCTACCAACAACTTTTGCTCGATACCAAACTCCATCTTCAAATTTAGCAACACAGGCTTGATTGTGAACTGGACAGAGGATTTCCAGATTTTTCCCATCTTCACTTTTATAGAAGTCCTCAATTGTCTTTAGTAGAAATAAAAAATCTAGGCTCTCTATCTAGGAAATGAGGAGATTAAAACATTTTAGTTTCATAAAAGCTTGAGATATAAATGTTCCATGTATACTGATCATAAAATTGAGACATCAGAATTAGATGTAAATTGATTATATATATTTGAAAATATATTTATATTAGAAAAGTTTTTAACACAGCAATATATAAAATCAGTACATATAGACATAACAAGAAAAAAAGCCACATTCTTCCAGATAACATAAGTGTATAACCTAGATCTTTTTCTATATACACACACATTTTGCATACTTCTGTTTTTACCAAAATGAGACCATACAAATTTTATTAACCTGGATTTTACTCATTTCTCACTTTTTAAAATTTTAGTATGTATTCTAATTAGTACTTCTAGATCATATTCAGATTTCCCTAACTGACCCAACCCAATATTCATCCAAACCTATATATCTGGTTATCTCAGTAAGTCTTTTAGTCTTTTATAACCTAAAGTATTCATCTTTTTAACAACCTGTGTTGTTGAAGAGAGCTCTTTTTCTGCAAAATGCCTAATTTTCTGGATTTATGTTGTTTTGTCATCATAATATTATTTAACTTGTTTCTCCATTGAATAGGGTTTATAACCCGAATTTCCCAAAAGTTTAACAGATCTGGTAAGGCTCAAGTAAAATCTTTTAAGCTAAAATTCATTAGTATGCTCAAGTTGCAACACATTAAAAGACATAATTTGACCATTAATATGCTAAAATTTGCTTACAGATTGTGGTGATAATGATCCCTCCATTGTTATGTTTTACCCCTTGTGATCACTAAATTACTTGTGTAGTGCTACTTTGAAATTATATGAGTACTCAATTCCCCAACAACTATCCATATGATGATTTTTAAAGGCACTGATAATTATTCTTTTAGTCAGTAATTTCAGTAAGGTTTATGAAATGACTGTGTTATTGAATAAAATAGAACTCTGTCTTATTAAATGGAATCATTTCATGACTTTAACATATAATTCCTATAGAACCTAAAACATAGTTTTGATAGCACTGGTCAAAAGTGAGATTGCTACTGACTTAAAAAGGCCCTAATCTGTAGTATCTTGGTGCACAGAACATGAAGAAAACTTTTTATTAGCTCTCATTTTGAAGATATTTCGTATAATTCATTTTATATGTTTCACCGTGCAAATTTATCCAGTAGGACTGCAACATCCTAAATCAGCCTAGAATGATGTAATATTGCATCGCATTGCATAATACCATCATGCACACATCATCCAGAGAGTTGATGCAATGCAATACTACTGCCAGGCATCTGCTGAAGCAAGCTGATGTCAGCAGTGCACTATAGAAAGCCCTGTCGGAAAGGTTGAGCATTCAAAATATTTCAGACTTTGTGCGAGATAGTTTAAGCTACTGTTCCATAGAACTGTAATTATTTTATCCATTTAGGCACAATACAGAACAGTAATGCCTCGAAAGTGCATTAATAGCGTGGACAATTTCTGCTCTATTTGTGGGGAAGTGACATTTGCCAACCAGAAGAAAAGGATCACTTCTCAAGTAAAGAAGGCTTATAATCTTTACTTTGGATGCAAGGTTGGTGACAAGACAAGCCTTGAGCCCTGCATACATGCCATGCTACATGTACAACACAGCTTTCAGAGTGGCTAAATGGCAAAAGACCATCAATGCCGTTTGCAGTCCCCATGGTGTGGAGAGAGCCAAGCAACCACATAAAAGACTGCTACTTCTGCTTGGTTCCTCCTCTTTCCGGTGGAATAACAAAGCAAAAGAAGTCAAAAATAGTCTACCCAAACATTCCGTCTGCATTGAGACCAATTCCACATCGTGAGGGACTTCCTATTCCAGAACCTCCAGCAGAATATTCTCTTGATTCATCTGATGAGAACAAGGGTGAGCCGACCTGTTCTTCTCCTGTTTCATTAACATGCAGTGATCCAGATGTTCACTGTGGTGCATCATCAACCCCACGCAGACTAACACAGGAAGGAACTAAATGACCTGGTTCATGATTTGGACTTATCCAAGAATCAGGCAGAATTGCTAGGATCAAGACTCCAACAATGGAATCTTTCAGACGAAGATGTCACAATTACTCTGTATTGAAAGTGCCACCAGCAGTTGGAGCCTTTCTTCAGAAAGGAAAGTACTCTGATGTGTTCTGATATTGAGGGCCTCATGAATCCCTTAGAAATCACTCATGACTCACAAGAATGGAGACTATTTCTAGTCTCTTTGAAACTGAGTCTTAAGGCTGTGCTTTTGCACAATGGAAACCGTCTTCCATCTATCCCAGTAGCACATGCTGTCCACATGAAAGAGACATACGATAACTTAACACTTTGCGGTTCGCTCACATATTAGTACGTATTTTTGTCACCAGTATCAGGTGGCCGCTCATGTATTAATACGTGTTCATCTAGTCTCTGGTTTTTCACACCACGGTGGATTTATTTGGAACTATTAGGAGCTATTTCTTTGATCGTACTCAGTCTAGAAGCTTTACACATTGTTTTGGTGAAAGTGTAAGGTGTTTTATGAGAGATATTAGTTCTTTTAATATCCAGTAGTTTAGGAGTTGGGTGTGTTTTATCGAATGCTTATACCATTCATGCGGTGGCAGAGAAAATGGCCGGCCCTAAGGGCTGGTAAATTTAAAGGGCACCGGTGCACAAAGTGTTAAAGCAGCTACTGAATTCCACTGAGTATAACAAGTACAGCTGGCACGTCTGAGGTGATCTGAATCTAGTTGCCCTTTTAATGGGACTGTTGCAGGGATATACAAAATATATGTGCTGACCAGTGTAGTAGCTATAAAACCAAGGATGTTTAATTCTTTCTCCAATTAACAATTCTCAGTTAAAAAAAAGACAAAAATCACCTCAAATGGCGCCATACGTTTTCTCTCTTGTGTGAGTATAAATGTGTGAACGAGTAAAAATGTTCTGAATCTGCCTTTTCTGATTATTTCACTTAAATTACTTAAAAAAAGATTGACTTTATAAATTTTTATTTCTAAGTAGATATTACTCATTTTCTTCAAAGTTATACAAACTGAAACTGGAAAGTTTACATAGGAAGCAACTTATAAAGCTCCAATCTCTGTTCCTTCAAAAAATGCTGAAGACAAGAAATCACTTGAACCAATTTGTTTCAACTCTATGAAATAAAGATTTACTACACCTAAGCAAACACCCAGACAAGCTCATGGCATTCAGAGAAATTCTTTGAAAACATTTGCTGAATCCAATATCTGGGAATAAATCTAACAAAAGACATAAATGACTTATACAAGGAAAATTATAAAAAACTGTTGAAAGAAAGAGAAGAAGACATAAAAAGATGGAAAGGCATCCCTTGCTCAACCATTGGAAGGATTAACATTATCAAAATGGCAGTCCTACCAAAAGCAATTTACAGATTCAACACTATTCCAATAAAAATCTCAATGACATTCTTCAAAGAAATAGATCAACTACTGATGAAATTCGTAAGGAACCACAAAAAACCTCACACAGCTAAAGCCCTCCTATCTTAAAAGAAAGAAAACGGAGGAATTTCACTCCCTGATTTTAAATTATACTACAAAGCCATAATAATTAAAACAACATGGTACTGGAACAAAAACAGACACAAAGACAAATGGAACCAAATAGAATACCGAGAATTAAAGTCACATATCTATGAACAACTAATCTTTGACAAAGGAGCAAAGAAAATGCAGTGGAACAAGGACAGTCCATTCAATAAATGGTGCTGCGAAACTGGACAGCCACATGCAAAAAAATGAAGCTAGACTACTACCTCACACCCTGCACAAAAGCCAACTCAAAATGGATAAAAGACCTGGAAGTAAGACCTGAAACCATAAAATTTATAGAAGAAAGTATAGGCAAAACTCTACACGAAATACATCTCAGCAAAATCTTGAAAGAAACGTCCCCTAAAGTGAAGGAAGTGAAAGACAAGATAAACAGATGGGATTACATCAAATTAAAAGCTTCTGTACAGCAGAAGAGACATTAACCAAAACTGACACCCTACCAACTGGGAAAAGATCTTTGCACACAATATATCCGATAAAGGACTGATCACAAAAATTTACAAGGAACTCACACAACTCAACAAAAACAAAGCCAATAATCCAGTGAAAAAATTGACAGAAGAGCTAAAAAGGCACTTCTTCAAAGAAAAGCAAACGGCCAACAGGTACATGAAAAAATGTTCAACATCACTTATAATCAAGGAAATGCAAATCAAAACCACACCTGTGAGGATGGCACACATTAAAAATACAGGCAACAACAAACGCTGGAAAGGATGTGGAGAAAAAGGAACTCTTCTACACTGCTGGTGGGAATGTGAATTGGTCCAACCACTATGGAAAGCTGTATGGCGATTCCTCAAACTACTAAACATGGAGCTTCCATACGACCCAGCAATACCACTTTTGGGAATCTACCCAAAGAACACAAAAAACACTAAGCCAAAAGGATACATGCACCTGTATGTTCACTGTGGCACTGTTCACAATAGCAAAGGTATGGAAGCAACCCAGATGTCCAAAAATAGATGATTGGATCCACAAGATGTGGTACATATACACAATGGAATACTATTCATCATGGAAAGAAGATAAACACATGCAATTTGTAGCGACATGGAGGGAATTAGAGGGGATCATACTCAGTGAAATAAGCCAGAAAGAAAGAGAAAAATATCGAATGGTTTCACTTATAACAGGACTATATGGAAACCAAACAGGATAGAGACACTGGGGAGGGAGGATAAGGGCACAAAATGGAGTAGAAAAGGAAACAAGGGACCACAGAGATGGATCACGGGTGAACTGGTGGTTGGTTACCCCAGGGGAATACAAAATGTAAACGATATAAATAACAATTAAAAAAAACTCTAAATGATATACACCTCAGCAAAATCTTAAAGACCACATCCCCCCAAAGCGAAGGAAGTGAAAGAAAAGATAAACAGCTGGATTACATCAAAATAAAAAGCTTCTGAATAGCAAAAGAGACAATAACAAAACAAACAGGCACCCCACTAATTGGGAGAAAATCTTTGCACACAATACAACTGATAAAGGACTGATAACAAAAATCTACAAGTTGCTCACACAACTCAACAAAGAGAAAGTCAACAATCCAATCAAAAAATGGGCAGAAGAGCTAAAAAGACACTTCTCCAAAGAAGAAGAGCAAATGATCAACAGGTATATGAAAAAATGTTCTACTTCAT
>PVIJ01006605.1:64555-90649 GCA_004024925.1 Scalopus aquaticus
CTTCTACACTGCTGGTGGGAATGTGAACTGGTCCAACCACTATGGAAAGCTGTATGGCGATTCCTCAGACTGCTAAACATGGAGCTTCCATACGACCCAGCAATCCCACTTTTGGGAATTTACCCAAAGGATACAAAAACACTAATCCGAAAGGATACATGCACCCGTATGTTCATTGCGGCACTGTTCACAATAGCAAGGGTATGGAAGCAACCCAGATGTCCAAAAATAGATGACTGGATCCAGAAGATGTGGTACATATACACAATGGAATACTATTCATCATGGAAAGAAGATAAACACATGCAATTTGCAGCGACATGGATGGTATTAGAGGGGATCATACTCAGTGAAATAAGCCAGAAAGAAAGAGAAAAAAATCGAATGGTTTCACTTATAACAGGACTATAAGGAAACCAAATAGGAGAGAGACAATCAGCAAGGGAGGGGGGTTGGGGGGGAAGGCGGAGGGAAGGCGGAGGGAGGGAAGGAAAATCGCACAAAATGGAATAGAAAAGAACACAAGGGACCATGGAGATGGATCACAGGTGAATTGGTGGTGGGCTACCCAAGGGGAATACAAAATGTAAAAGACATAAATAACAATAAAAGTATATAAAAAAATAATTACTCACTAAAAAAAAAAAAGGATGAACTCTTATTAACAGTAGCTATCTAAAACCCACTAGTAACACTTCCAATTTTAGTATGAAAAGCCTTTAAAATCTGAATCTACTTTGGTGTTCAAATTCAGAAAATGATCTAGTAATCAGTAAATTCTCAGATGTACAGGATCAGAAACAGGTTTTACTATTCATTTTGAGTTGTCAGCTCTATATGCTTTCATGTCAATTTCAGAAGGTAAACAAAAAACATTAGGTATCTTTCATTTTCTCTTCTTTCCATATTTCATTAACTTGCATAGTGAAGAGTTCTTTCAATTTACTCTGGAACATGCATTTCTTGTTTAAAGTTGCAGTTACTATGAAACTTACATTTATAGAAGGTTAATAGTGATTTGTTTGCTCTAAAATTCACACTGGGTACTCATATCTGTTACGTTTCTATTTAAAATTTGATAAAAAAAACATGCTTTGTCTCACAAAGAGACTACATACTTACCAACTGAAGATAGAAATCACTAGGGCTATTAATATGACAAACCATAACTGAAACATCTGTCATTTCTTCAGGCAAAATAGGTGGATGATAGTGTAATGTTGTATTTTTTCCAGAGTGACTTCTTGGGAACTGTGATCTAAACCTAATTAAAGCATAATTGAAAGAATAAATAAGAGCTATTTTCTTAAAGTATTTCTTCTTTCAGTGACTTTACTTAAAGAAAGGAATTGTACATATACTGATTTATCTATCAGAAGTATTCCAAGTTCTCTCTTGTAACATTACATTTCTTTGATCTTCAACTATCAAAACAGGTTAAATAAGATGTCAAGTCTCAAAACTCAATAATTAACCTTCAAATTTGTGCTGGGATATTGTTAAGCTGGAGCTATATGTTCTACTTAGATTTAAGGTTTCTCCTCTTTCAGCTGAGATGATAACTGAAGTTTAATGGGAGAATACAGTAAGGTCAGCTGAGGGATTCTGAGGCCCCTTCTAGCTTCCAGGTTCTACTTTTGTTTTTCCAGAGTGGAAGCTACTTGGTTTACTTACAGAATAATCAAATTGCTCAAGACATAAAGTATCTTCTATTTTTTTGGTTAATAATCTTACTTTGTTCAGAGATAAGGAAGGAGGAAAGAAACCTTAATTATCCATTCTAGATTTATTAGTTTCTATTCTAGGTCCATATATTTAAACACAGTATGGTGATCATGAACTTATTCTAAAGGTTAAGAAATTTAAGTTAGGAACTGTTAAATCATAACTCTTGAAACCTTATTAGAGGTGCTTATAAAGATACAGGAAAAAATGTAAAGATACTAAGAAAAATGTTCAGTATCTACAAATAGTTTTTACCTTAATTTCAACATTTCCTTAAAAATCAGATTATCTGCATACAGTTTTTAGTGAACTTGTACTTACAAATCCCAGCAATATTTTTAGAGTATGCTGAGGGTCTCTCTAGAGCCTATGGTTTTCAAAGGCAAATTTACTATTTTATAATCTAAAGAAATACTTAAGTTTTAGTTAAGTTACCTACCTTGCTAGTTCCATAAAAACTAACGCATCTCTAAGAGACACAGGCATGTCACTACTTATTTTATTTGTTGGTGGTTTCTGTAGATCTACAATAAGTACACCATCTTCTTCTCTAAAAACTTTCATTAAAACAGCCTTGTTATTTACCATTTTCAAAAATTCTATTTTAGCATCTTCTCCCCACCCTTCATTCTGTGAAAAAAGTAAAATTCCAAATGTACTGAGTGATTATAATTACCTCTAATGGTATGATGCTCTAGATTTAGCTTTAAAATACTTATCAAGGTATAAAAATTTGTGCAAAAGTACTAAACCAAGCATAGCTATTACAAACTCAAGGACAGTCTTTACATATACAGAGCACATGGATCACACCTTGATTTTATAAAGACAATCTCAAATTGTCCATAAGGTGTTGAGCTTTAGAGTTGTATTTTACTTTTGAATACTAATGTGAGGATTATAAATATTTAAAAATAAATATTCATAAATACAAAGCAGAATGCAGCATGAGCAAAATGCCATGGAAACAGCCAAGATGTACATACAAACATTCAACACACCATATATTTCTCTCCAAATTTATTTGACTTCAAAATTTAGTTGTTTACTTGGATATTTCACCTATCATTACCCTCATATATGCTTATTTAACGCAATTTCCCATTAAGAACGTTTCCAACTGTGGAAACTGAAATTTATTTCCTTTTCATTATATTATATAAAATGTGTGTTCCAAGAGAACTAATGTTTTGAACCTACACACTGGAAATACATAGATAAAATAGGAATATTTAGCTTCTGAAGAAATAACTTAAATCCCACGTACTGAATTCTGTGGAACGATGTCTTTCAATGAGCATAGTTGTGCTAATGGTTGTATGTCTTTCAGTAGTCCTTCAATATGTGGTTCAGACTTCCTTAGAACCAGACATAAGTCATTTAGCACTATATGATGCTCAGCAATGTTTTCTGATCTCACATGGGTATCACCAACTCTAGGAAGAATTCAAATCATTTATTAAAAATAATGTTTCAAACCTAATCTTGCTTTCCCATCACAAAAGGTATGCATTTTTAAGGATATTCTCAAATCATCTAGAAAGTTATATTCTAATTGACATTTTATTATACAGGCAATCTAAATTTTATAAGCAAAGACACTGCTTCTACAGAATTAAATCTGTTGCCTTTACCTCATATACCTATTCAGTTCAAACTTAAAGGAGATAATGTAGAAATCTATTTCTAAAGCAATGGACATTAAGCCTGTGCTATACAGTTAATATGAGTTCTTTTTTTTTAAGATTTATTTATTTATACATACAAGCTGGGGTACAGGCCAGAGGCGTGGGGCGGCGATAGGGTTCACCAGAGACAGAGTGGGGAGCAGAACAGGCAGATCAGAAATACACTGCTGAGGGGAGCAGCGGGCGAGGCAGGAGAGGTCTGCCGCACCATGTGGGATTCTCCCGGGCTGGGTGTCGGGTGTCGAACTCGCTTTGTGCACTGCCGACAGCTCCACAGAGCAGCGCTCAACCGCTGCGCCACCAGGGAGTCCCCTAATATGAATTCTTACTACAGAAACATTTTCGGTTTGCTTTATTTTTCTAAAGATGGGGGGAAACATTTTTGAATACCTATAGTTAATTCATTTCATGTAATATTTTTAGAGTTATGTCACTTTAACATGTACTAATGAAATTACAAACATATGATTACAATTTTACTCAATCATCCTGAAGCTAACTGTAAGACTTTATTTAAAAGTCTTTATTGTGAAATAAGCCAGAAAGAAAGAGAAAATTATCAAATGGTTTCACTTATAACAGGAATATAGGGGAGCCAAATAAGAATGCGACATTCAGCAGAGAAGGAGGGGAGGGTAAGGGCTCAAGAGGGGGGAAGAGGGGAGCACGGAGGACTATGGTGATGGCTCCACAGGTGAACAGGTGGTGGGTAACCTATGGAGAACACACAATAATGTAAAAGATATGAATAACAAAAATAAATAAAATATTTAAAACAAAAAAAAAGTCTGTCTTTATTTTGGGCATCAGTCCCTGCTTTGAAGCAACACAGAAGAATAGTTAAATTTGGACACATCAGAGAGTTTCTTTTCCAAGCTCTCCATCTAGTTACTCTGATAAATGGTAATACTTTAACTTAGCATTCATGTAAATTACAGAGTAAAATAAAAGATACATGCCCAGGAAGTGAAGAATGATAAATTACTCTTCTCTACCCCTTTCCCAATTTCCTTTATTCTTCAGGCTCCATACCCCTCATAAAAGTAACAGGCAAGAAATATATAATATTTATAAAATATACCCTGTGACAATTAGGACTTCAGAATTTCCAAAATCTACCATGAATATTTGTATTCGTGCAACTTCACAGACTGAGAATTTGGTTGGACTACAAAGTTTTCTAGTATTTTCACTTTCTTTTGGAATTAATTCAGTGATAGTTCCTCGACACCACATTCCATTTTCAATACTGTTGACAAATATTCTTGCACCTAAACAATAAGGAAGATAAAACACTATCAATGTCTATGGAAAAAAATACCTAATAAGTTCTAATTTATGAGCATACAATTAGTTCTGGCACTGAAAGGTATTTATTGATGATACAGTACTGATTCCAGTGCTTTGAGAAGGATAAAGGTAGTATATGACAATTTCTAGTGTACAGAAACTTATGAGCTCGAATAAGGAGGTAAAGATGAGGAGTACTGAGTTAGCAATCACTTATTAAGGACCTGTTTTATGAATCATGACAGAGATTAAGGAAATTGTCCTGCCATAAAGAAGCTCAAAAAGGAAAAGGAGGCAAACAAATGACTATGTATATTGTACTTACACTAACGGCCTTCTAACCTCATGCATGTATGCACATACATGTACAAATATATACGTACTGAAGTTTTAAAATACACTGGAAAAATACAGGAATGGACAATTACTTTCTCTTGGTAAAAGGGAAGGGGCATAAAGAAATAGTGAAATGCAGTATGTGAAATGCCAAAATAACAAATTACTACACCATGGGGGTAAGAGAAGGGGAAGATGAACCAAGGATCTAGCCACAGAAGAACATTTTAGGGAGGGAACAATTGAATTAATTATTTAATAATATTAATAATGAGGATAAAAGATCAAGGAACAAAGAGATCTGAATTTAAATGCTCACTATGAGCTCAGCAATGTTCTCAGTGTTTTATGTTTGAATTCATTTAATTCCTAAACAACCTAGCAGAAACAGTGCTTCCATCACATAGGTAAAGAAACTGAGCAAAAAGAGGCTGAAAACCTAGCCCATGCTATATAGTTAATTAAAGTAGTAGCAGAACCCACGCTGTCTTAGAGTCCAGTTCTCAATGACCAAGACATATATCAGAGGGATGCTACAAAATCTCCTCTATATATACTCATATAAATGGGATAACTGAGCATAGCAAGATAACCCTTAAACTTAATTTAATTTGAAATCTTTAAATTAAACAAAGCAACCAAAATACTTGCTTGGTTTTTAGATTTATGCACTTTTCCTTTTTGTTGCTATATAGTATGTAATCATTATTCCTAGCTTTAAATTAAATGCTGTTAAAGCAGTCTTTCTTGCAATAGATAAAAGCCTTTTGAAGCACCATTTGTTGTTCTTCATGATGAAAAACACTATTAGGAAAGGGGAACAAGGGAACACCTTACTGAAGCAGCATGTCACATTTCTTTTTTTTTTTTAAAGATTTTTAAAAAATTAATTTATTTTTGCACAGAAAAACTGGGGTGTAGGCCAGAGGTGTGCGGATGAGAGGACTTGACCAGACAGCAATACAGTGAAATACACTGCTAAGGGATGCAGCCAGCAAGACAGGAGGATGTGCTACACCATATATGGGTTAGCTCCCACTAGACTAAACTCAGGCTCTAGCAGTGATAGTGCTGAGACTTAACCCCTAGGCCACGAGGGAGGCCCCATCATATCACATATCTTGTAACCAATTTCTCAAAACAGAAATGAGTATATAGTCATATATATTTACCTTGAGATAATTATCCTTAACAATTTTAAAGGAAGAACTGCTTTGGGGCTTTCTTAGAACATTATCTGAATGCTCTTAACTATTTATTTGGGGCATGTATCAAACTCTACAGTCAGGAACTAAATATTTTGTAGTCATAAAATAAAGTTAACAAATTAACACTACACATCCCTTCTCTTAGCTACTCATAATTGAAATTATATTTTTAGGTCTTAAAATTATTATTCATTTTTGTCAGAAATATATGATGATCACAGATATGTTATTCTGATAAGAAATAAAGATGAGCTGAGAGTTAGACTTTTAAATAAGTAATAATAATGCTAATACTTTTTGGTATTCATTATTTATGGGCATTGATTGTTATTAACAGAATGAGAAAAATATTAGTAAGGCAAACAAATCATAGTTTCATCTTATTGCAAAGTACAATAAAAACTTTGACAACAGTGTTATTAGGAACATATTTGAAACAAAAGCCTAAATTATGGCAAATTTTATACCATAAGTAATTCGTAGTTGGACTATTTACCAATGGCCCTCTATATGGCCCTATGAAATGGATGGCATCATTCTCCTGCACATTATTTAACTATTGAATGACATCCTCAACATTTACATGTAGACATCAAGGGACTACAGTGATGCATGAGGAATCATCTTAGAGGATCAGCTTCCCCTGGAGATGATGGAGATATATAATCCATCACAGGTTTTGTAATTTGAACAATAACTGACCTCACTCCACAATGGAGTTTTTGTGTATCTCATTTAACAGTTTCAATATTTAGTTAACATACCTAAATAAAATTTAACTTAGATTAAATCTAGAACTTTTCTGCTTACAGTATAAATCTGTTATAAAAAAGGTCTATGTAGTCTGGTCAAATACTATAATATTTGCAAAACCTCAATACTTTAAATTGGAGTAATAGTTTATTACCTAGCTCCAGAATGTCTGAAGGATCAAGGTGTAAACTCTTATTGCAAAACTGATTCACCTTCTTTTCCAATATTGTTACATTTTTTATTTGTGAATACTTTCGAATGTAGAAGTGACAAGGATGTATCACATGGCTTACAAAAACTAGCTCTGGAGAACCTGTATTAGAATATTTAAATCACATTAATAAACCACATGATAGGAAAGAATTCACAAAAACTGACATAATAGCCTCTAGTAGAATGCTTAGGTTCCAGGAAAGAGCTCAAACCCCAAAATAGTAACCAGACAGATAAATAGATCTCACTTTCAACAATCTCACTAGCAACCTGAATTGCAAATACTTTACTTGCAAAATACATTAAAAATGGAGTTGCAGTTCATGTGGTAGTTAGAATCTAAAGTCAGAGTATATGTCTGAACTACTGGATTAAAAAAAATACTTCAGATTTTATCTATAAACATATTTGGAATCTGGGTGAGGTAGGGTAAGTGTAGAGTGAAGACAGTGAGAAATGTTTTGTATATAGTTGTAAAATAAGCCAAGTTTTTCTATTGGTGTGAAAAGATCTACAGATTATAAAGTTAAGAATTAAAAGAACAGAACAATGTGTATAGTATGTTATGGTTTGTATAAAAAACAAGGATCTAGAAAAGTAATATATGTGTGTTTGTATATGCATAAAGTTAAATCTAGCTAGAATGGGGGGAGGGAATGAATGGCAACAAACACAGGTCAGGGGAAAAGTTTCATGGTATTTTCACAAGTCTATATTGATTTTGAATAGTGTAGATGTTTTATCTAATAAAATGATTTAACAACAAAGACGAGAGGAACAGAATTAGAAACAGTCAAATATAGATCACCAAGAATACCTACACTGAAGATAGGATAAAGTGATAATCATATGTAATGAGGAGACAGCTGAGAGAAGTGTACTAAACTTCAGAAATATTTTTGCCAATAACAGTAAAACCTTTTTAATATTAAATAAAAGTTTTAGTTATCAGTAAAATTCTACTCACTTCCTTAAGATCAATGAGTTAATATAAATACACCAATAAACTCTAGTACATCAAGTTCAGACAGTTGTTAATGTACCTGCTTTTGATCCAAATGGAATAGACAGTTTTTTCTCAAGAGGCATTTTTGGATATTTAGGTGTCTCCACAAGATCATCTGTGAAATATACATCACAAAATAGGAAATAAAGGCAATTGCAGTAATTATGTTGACAATGGCGTATTGTTTTTAAAAACTAGGTTTAACTAACTCACTGAGATAATAAAGTGATGAGAAAAAGCAAAATGTCCTTTTTTGTATTCAAAATATCACTGAATTGTGGTATAATTTCACTCATATGGTATACAAACAAAGTGAATGAACAAAACAAAACAAAAATAAGCTTTTAGACTACCAGGTCAAATTAATGGCTACAGAAGAGAAGGGGGTGGTGAGCAAAATAGGTAATAGGGTCAACTGTATAGTGAAAGATAGGATTGGACTTTTAATGGGGAACATAATATATAAAGATGCTGATTCATAATGATGTACAACTGAAACCCATATGTTATAAACCAACGTTACTTCAGTAAAGTTAAAAATATTATTTTGGAGAGTTAAACAATGAAACAAATATTGGGAGATGCCCAAGAACCAAAGCAGATCTTGAAACTGGTCCCAAAGGTGACTAGCTAAACACTGTTATCTTACTCTCATGTTAATGGAGAGAATACCAACACTGGAAATCTAATCAAATAATTATGAATCATTTAAATTTTATAAAATAACTACTATTTATTATGATTCAATTTTAAAAGATTATATCTCAGAGGAAAGATTTAAGAGAAGCTGTTCTTAAATTTAAAGAAAAAGACGTTAAGACTGCTTCTGTAAATATAATTTACTTATATTTTTATCTTTTAAACAAGGTTTATATGTGGGGCACTAAAAGTCAAATACCCTAATTAAAGCAAGTATTAAATTTACACCTCAAATTTTAGCTATATTATTACATTCAAAAATATAAATAAAAACAATCCTTCCTTTCGAAAATGTGAAAGCAGGGGCAGGGGATCACCAGACATTAACCCAGAATGAGGTATGAGATTTTAACAGCAATATATTTCTATTAGGGAGAGGGACAGAAGGAATCAATTTTGATTCTAAATATAGATAATATATCATTACAATATATTATCTACTAGTTTTTGTATTTTCACTCACTTTCCAGGTTTTCTTCAATAATTTCTTCAATTATCACATCAGGGCTAGATCCCATCTGGGGCAGAGCAGCAACGGTTTTAGGGGATGTTGTTGCAACAACCTCTTTCTGTGGCTTAAAGGTTTTTGCTTCTAAATGTGCATCACTGGTTTCCCGTTGCAAGGGAGCTGGTGGGGCTTCATCAGTCAGAATAGACATATCAACATTTTTCTTTGGTGGTGATGGGTAGGTATCAGGACAAGAAAATTCCTTTTTACAATATTTCTTTTGAACACTCAGTCCAATTTCATTTTCTTGGGAATTACATCTGTTTAAAAATATAGATGCAAGTGGCTACTTTAAATTGTTTCACTTTTTTTTTTATATTCAACTTCAAGTCATTTTCTTTCCACATAACAGTTAATATTGGGACACAAACAAAGTGGGTAAGCTATATAGGTGCATTGTGAGTATTTTAAAAACAGCTTTATTGATGCATGAAATTAAATTTCAGTAATTTTTACTGAATTTAAAGAACTGTGCAACCATCACCAAAATTTAATTTTAGAACATTTCCATTACCCAAAAAGAAACTTTTACCCATTCGCAGCTTCAAACAAGCCCAAGAATTTTTGAAAATCAACAGACGGTATACTTAGTGAACAGCTGAAGAAAAAACCTGATATATTCATGTCACAATGATCTGATTATAAAGAACAGTGGATATAATTTATCAAAAGAAGTCATTTCTATTTGGCTTACTTGTTTGATTTTGAATCAAGGTTATTTCTTCTTTCCAATAAAAACAAAGTGTTGGAAACAGTAAAAGGTACAATCCTGAGCAATCACTAGAAATCATAAGAAATCTCCACCTATGCTAAAAATCACCATTAGTCTGAACCATTTGGGTATATCATATAATAGCCATTAACCCACATCTGACTATTTATTCACAATATACTTTCCTTTCTTCTTTACATATACACAGAGAATTACACTATCAAATCTATAAGTACAGAAATTATAGCAAAGAAATTTCTGAATATAACTTTTTATTTTACTGTCTGTACATTTTCTGCTAAGAGACCTAGATCCTTTTTGTCCTCCTTTTCAATAGTTACTCTTATTTCATGGATGAGTGAAAATAAAATCTCTTTTCAAGCCCCCTGCTACCCTCAGAAAAACTACCCATTCCCTCCTTTTAAAATCCATTAAATTCTGCATATACTATTATAATAGCAAGTATATACTTTGTTGTTTACATATGCCATTTTCTATTTTTAATAAATACATCTCAATATGTAGGATGTTAGCGTCTAGCACAAAATCAGAGTTCAATGCTGACTAAATGAATGAATCGCAAAAAGATAACTGACATATGTATCACTGAATACTGACCCCTTCTAGGTCTTTTAACTCGCAGAGAATTTAACTGAAACAGTTTTGCTCTTCATATTAAAAAAATATATATTATGTATGTTTTGAATCACAGCTATACTAAACACCATTTTTTCTGTCATTTAAATTTTCTGTCTCTTTGAAATACAACCAAATTATCAAAGTCTTCAGCACTGTCCATTTTTATAAATACTTACTTTGCTGAATCCTCAAATTCAATCTTTCCCATATTGTTAAACATACAGATGATCTCACTGCAATTCATACTCAACCTAAAATAAAGCACTAATATAAGTGTTCTTAATAATAAATACATTTAATACTTTCTCTAAATAAGTTGCTGACATTAAAAACTCAAGTAGATAATTTTCTAATTAATTTATCATAAATTATACTTATTTTGAGAAAAATATATTTTTATAATTTTAAAAATTATTTTAAAGTACCACTGTTTTACATCCTAGCTAGTTTTTTTGTCAGTGTAGGATTTCCTCCCTCGGGAATAATCACCACAGCACTCCCACCAATGAAGTACCCATAGACCTCCACCATAGTCCATTGTGCTTTCCCCGACCCCACTGTCACCTCTCCCTAACCCTCTGGAAGCCTCAGATCTATGGTTCTTTTTGAGGATGGTTTTAAAGTTTGACTTTGGCTTACTCTTTGGTTTTTCTATATTCCATATATAAGTGACACCACCAGTTTTCAACTTATACATTTTAATACATCTAAACTTAATTGTTATGTACTCCTGAATTACAATTGACTTACTTGGGAGAACATCTCAATTTTAGAGAGCTGACTTGTGACAATTCACTTTCAAAGGTTGATTTCAAATTCTGGATAATCTAAATCAAAAGAGAAGCATCATTTGTGTGAATTTTCTGGTTATAAATATTGCTGAAACAGAATTTAAAATTGTAGAAGGAAAATTGTACTGTTTTCTTGCTAGTGTGTTCAAGATTTGATTTTAGACACTCAACTGTAGGATGTAAATAAATGTTACGATTATTTTCCTCTAAAGGAATGTAAAATCTTTTGGAGATATTAACAGATAACCAAGATACTAGTCAATAAATGGGACATGGCTACATAAACAGAGAAATTCTGATCAGATTAATTCTGTTCCTGCATTGACACCCTCAAATGTTTTTCTCTGTTCTTTCTGTCTCGAATCTTCCTAATGAGGTTAACTAGGGTTAAGATCAAATCTTACATTTTTTTCACTTTGTAATCCCTCACAAGTAGTACACAGGAAATAAATACTACTGTTTTCAGAGCTATATTTAGCGGGAGGTGTGGCCTAGTAAGATAGTGGCAAACTCTTCTCCTTTCATTAAAAGTTAGAGACTTTGGAGGCAGCTAAACCAATGGCTTCCATTTTATATGTGAATTCAGTCCAAACAGGTGATCTTTTATGGGAAATGAGGCCCTGAAAACTTGAAACAGCAAGATCTAACGCCGCAGAGAGCAAGGTGAAAATTAGCAGAGAGGAACTATGGTTAACTCTGTTCTTCCAAAGGATCTCATAAAGAAACATGTTTATTTTCCCCCAACTCTTCCTCCTAGGTACATTATTAGATGATAAGCCATAACTGAAGCCCTTGATCTTCATGTTTGAGGAAAGTGTGGGAGAGAAGAGTCACCTGAATGAGATCTTGAATTAAGTTTTAAGAGTCAACAGTAAAACCACAATTATAAAAATAGAGACCCATTTATTTTGCTCATTTGTCTCATTTTTTTATATGAGTGTCCTAGAAACAAACTTTCAATTTAATGTTATCCTACTTGTTCCCAGATAATGTGTAATAAATAACTTAATGCACCATTTTTCTAAGTGGTAAATAATAATAAAAACTAAGCAAATTCATTAATGTTTGCTTTAGAATTAAAACAATCAGAATTCTAAAGTAATGCAAATTAATATAATCTGAAAAACAAATTCATCTTATGTCTTAAATATACTCCAAAGCATACAAAACAAACTACCTAGACATAATTCATAAATGAGGTATAATATTACCTGATTCAGGTCACAATATGTTCTCAGAGAAGGTGCTGATTTTAACTCTCTTGCTATCTTCATTGCTGCATCCAAATCATTTTTTTTCTCTTCAATGTAGCTTTTGATCATTACTACGTTTGATAAATAATCATCTCTCTTTCTTACTACTTCGTCACACAGGTTCTTTTTCCTTCATTTAAGATTCCAAAGTTATTTTGAAATATTTCATAATTATTTATATGAAAGTGAATTTACATTAACTGAACAATCTCAAAAAGGAAATTTTGATGAACTTAACATAACAACATGGTTACATGAAGTATTCAACTGAACAGAAATGTATTACATTTGAAAGCGATGTATATATAACTAGAGAAGAAAGTACATTTTTTAGAATGATACAGTTATCACGTCATAAATATAGCTGTCACTAAATTACAGGATTATAGATGATTCAATCTAAAAGTAGAATTCCTGCCTATCTTGCAGCCACATGTGCCATTACAAAGATAAACCTGCACTCATTTCTTAAAAGGATTTACTTGTACATTTAAAAATTTTTATCAAAAGACACACATAACATGAATATAAAATGAGATTTTAAAATATACATTACCAAACCAGAATTTAGGCATCAATGAACTAAAATTTTCAAAGTAATCATGTAGGAAGATTATCCAGTTATTCCTGCATTACCCATAATCCTCTCTGCACCTGTGGTATAAATTGTCTTATCAAAGCAATTGAAAAATCTGTACCAAAAATTGTAGTGTCTTAGTCATTTTTTCATATGACTCCATTATTTCCTCAAAATTTAGCCTAAAAAAAGAATAATTTGCCACACTGAAGAGTAATGAGAATGTGACACAGGCTCTGAAGAGGAATAGGATCCCTAAAACCTTTCAGTAATTCTACATATTCTCTGAAAGCCATTTCTTTAGGAAAGAAAATGGCCATTTTGATAAGTTGTAACACGGTTCCTAGAAACTCATGCCATGGAGTCATGTCAGCACAATGGCAGGCTAAGAAACTCTACACCCTCATTCTGTAATGTCAAAAACAACCAAAACATTATTAACACTTTGTGGTCCGCTCACGTATTAGTATGTGTTTTTGTCACCAGTATCAGGTGGCTGCTCACGTATTAATACGTGTTCAACTAGTCTCCAGTTTTTCACGCCACGGCGAATTTATTTGGAACTATTAGGAGCTATTTCTTTGATCATACTCAGTCTAGAAGCTTTACACATTGTTTTGGTGAAAGTGTAAGGTATTTTATGAGAAATACTACAGTTTTTTTAATATCCAGTAGTTCAGGAGATGTGTTTTATTGAATGCTTATACCATTCATGTGGTGGCACATAAAATGGCTGGCCCCAGGGGTTGGTAAATTTAAAGGGCACTGGCACACAAAGTGTTAAAATTAACTTATAGAAACTCCAAATCTCAGAGAATGCTTAGTACTCAGTGAAGGATTGCAAAAAGTCAGTCTACAAGGACTAGGAGTGGTAGCTATTTTTAAAATGCGCAAATTTTCAACAAAAAATAACAAGGTATACAAAGACATAGAAAAACATGACCCATTTAGAGAAAAACAAACAAACAAAACAAAACAGTGCCAGAAACCATCCCTGAAGAAGCAAGGACACTGGATTTACTACACAAAGACTCCTAAAAACTGTTTTAAGCATGTTCACAGAACTAAAGGACAACATGGACAGAGAATTTGAGGAAATAAAGAAAACAATTAAGTACTACAATGGTAATATAAGCAAAGGACTAGAAATCGTGAAAAAATACCAAACAGAAAATCCAGAGATTAAAAGTACAATAATTGAAATGAAAAAGTCATTACAGGGGTTCAACTGCAGTGTGAACAGGAGTGAGGAAGAAGAGACTTTCAAATAGGGCAACTGAACTTACTGCGTCTGAGGAACAGAAAGGAAAAAGAATGAAGAGAGACTAAGGGACTTGAGAGACAACCTCAAGAAGACCAACATATGGATTAAAGGAATCTCAAAATGAGAACATTGAAGAAATGACTAAAACCTTCTAAAACTACATAAATGCATGAATTTAAAAATCCAAGAACTCAAAGAAATCTAAGTAGGACAAAGTCAAAGACAGCCCCCTCTCCCCCCGACACACACACACGAGATACAATATAATCGAACTGTCCAAAGAAAGAATTTGAAAGCAGCAAGAGACATGCAATTAGTCATGTACAAGGAAGGCTCAGTGAGATTATAAGGTAATTTTTCAGCAGGAACCAAAGTGCAGTGGGATGATATACTTTAAATTAAAGGAAAAGTACTGCCAAATGAAAAGTCTGTTTGGCAAGTCTGTCTTTCAAATAATACAGGAGAAAATAAAACACACCCAAATAAGCAAAAACTGAGAGACTTAACTACAAATATATCTGTCCTAAAAGAAAAGCTGAAGGGAGTCCCTTCAGGTAAAAATGAAAGGAGGCTAAACAATAACCTGAAGTCATAAAAAGATAAACACCTCTGGTAAAGGTAAGTAGTAGATTTTATTATTTGTCCATTATTACTACAATTTTGGTTAAAAACTTCACATTTTGTTTACAATTTAAAGGACAAATACACAAAATAACTATAAATCCATGTTAACAGATTATTTTAGGGTTCCAGGAAATCACAGGCCTGCCTGAAAAGCTGTTAGAGGTAGGTGACCCCATGCCCCCCCTTCCGGAACTGAGTAAAGACAGGAAAGGCTCCACAAACAAAGGTAAACAGCCAGTCCCAGGGAAGCTCGGGCTGGCTTGCAAGGCTATTGGAGGCCAGTGACTCCCCAAGCAGTCTTTCTGAGTAAGGGCAGAGGGAGGTCCCAGCAAACAGAGGTGAGCAGTGAGACTCAAGACAGTGCCCTCTGGCTAGCACACAGCTGTGGAAGACCAGTGATCCCCACATACCCCATCTGGAACGGGGAGTAAAGTCAGGAAGACTCGGGGGGCCCAGCCCTCATGGGGAGCAGCAACCACTTGGGAGAGTGCCTTTTGGTCCACACACAATGTCAGAGTCTGCGTAAACCCTACCACAAACACACACCATCCCCAACATTGCAGGTTAAGATGCACATGTAGGGGAAGAGACCAGCAGCATATAGACTTGGTGATCTTCAGGGATAGTGCACATCAACTGATCCACAGTCCTTGTGAAGTCTGGTGTTGACATCTCTGGACTTGGTCTGGCCACCAGTCCCAGAATCCCAGTAGGAGCACCCCGAAGACATGCCCACTAGCACCAGTTGCACAATGGCCCAGTGCATAGAACAACCGCGAAAACAAACAACAGGGAGAAGAAAAATACAAATAACCAAGCAGCCCTCTGTGGAATGACACACCACAAAAAAGAAAATCAGCCCCCAGAACTTAACAATGACATGGAAGAACTTCTCTGCTTGACAGAGAATTTAGTAACAACATGATTAAAAAAGAATGACATGAAAAATATAATTAATGAACTGAAAATGAAACTGAGTCTTTAAAGAATGAAATGAAGGGAATGTGGGAGATTAAAAGATTAATGGAGGGGAAAAGCAGTGAAAACAAAATTGATGCAATGGAAGAATGAATCAATACTTTGGAAGATACAGCTATAAAAAGAACCAAAAAAGAAAATAAGTATGAAGGAGAAAGAATGAAGAAATACTTAGAGAACTATCTGACTCCAGGAGGAAAGGAAATATAAGAGTTATTGGAATCCCAGAGGTAAGAAGAGAGACCAAGGAACCAAGATATATTTAAGGAGATAATTGAAGAGAACTTCCAAAGCATGAAGGAGGAGATGAAAATAATATACAGGAAGCTAGAAGATGACAAAATTACCACAGTGAAAGGAAAACTAGAGTAAAATACATAATATTGAAGTTTCCAAGAGTCCAAGACAAGGTAAAAAAATGAATCTGATGAAGCGGAAGAAACAGATAACCTATAAAGGAAAACAAATAGGGCTGACATCAGACTTCTCTGAATAAACACTACAGGCAAGAAGAGAATGGATTGACATATTCCACAAACTCTAAGTCAACAAACGCCAACCAAGAATACTTTATCCTGCAAAGCTCTCCTTCCTACCTATGGAGGAAAAATAAGGACCTTCTCAGACAAAAGAATCTCCCAAAATTCATTATTACTAAACCACCACTCCAAAAAATATTACAAGAAGCCCTAAAGCCAAAACCAACAGAGGAATGAATAAGAAGAACATGATAAGGAATAAAATAAAAAAGACAAACAAAATGGCAAATACATATGCCAATGTATCAGTATTAACTCTAAAAGTAAAAGCGCTAAACTCATCAATGAAAAGACACAGAGCAGTAGGCTGGATTAAAAAACAAAATCCAACCTTCTGCTGTGTCCAGGAAATACATTTAACTACAAAAGATAAACACAGACTGAAAGTAAAAGGTCAGAAAATATTCTCCAAGCAAATGGACCAAAAAAGAATGGGAACAGCTATACTCATCTCAGATGCAACAGACTCCAAACTAAAAAAACGTAAAAAGAGGGCCTCCCTGGTGGCGCAGTGATTAAGCACTACGCTGTGGAGCTGTCAGCAGTGGCTACGCGAGTTCGATGCCTGGCCAGGAAGATTCCCACATGGCACGGCAGACCTCTCCTGCCTCGCCCGCTGCTCCCCTTAGCAGTGTATTCTGTGCATCTGCCTCTCCTGCTCCCCACTCTGCCTCTGGTGAACCCTCTTGCCGCCCCACACCTCTGGCCTTACCCCAGCTTGTATGCATAAATAAATCTTTAAAAAAAAAGTAAAAAGAGACATAGATGGAGACTACATCATGATTAAGGGGACAATACATTAGGAAGATATAACATTCATCAACATATACTCACCAATGAAGGAGCACCAAAATACATAAGACAATTATTATAAGCTCTGAAAACAGACATTAGAGAAAATAGATATGTAGTGGGAAATTTCAATACCCATTCTCACCAATGGACAAATCAATGAGACAAAAAATAAACAAGGACAATGGAGCCCTAAATAAAGACCTAAACCTCATGGGCTTAATAGACATCTATAGGACACTGCACCCCCCAAAATTTGAGTGCACATTTTTCTGAAGTGCACATGGATCATTCTCAAGAATCGATCACACATTGGGTCACAAGATGAACATCAACAGGTACATTAAAATAAAAATCATTACAACTATCTTCTCTGATAATAAAGGCATTAAGCTAGAAATAAATCATGAAAAGAATGCAAGGAACCTTCCCACTTTGTGGAGACTGAACCACACTGCTGGAAGACCATTGGATTAAAGAAGAGATCAAAGAAGAAATTAAAAAATACTTTGAGTTGAATGACAATGAGGACCCCACTTTCCTGAATGTATGGGACACAACAAAAGCAGTAGTAAGAGGAAAGTATATGGCAATACAGGCTCACATCAAGAAATAAGAAAGAAGTCAAAGGAACAACCTAATCTCCCATCTCAAAGAACCAGAAAAAGAACAACAAAGAAACCCCAAAAGCCAGTAAAAGGAAATGATAAAAATCAAAGCAGAAATAAATGGAATAGAAAAAATATCCAAAAGATGAACAAAACCAGAGATTGGTTCTTTGAAAAATAAAATAGACAAACTGTTAGCCAGGCTCATGAAGAAAAACAGGAGAAAACGCAAATGGGATCATAAATGAAAGACTCAGTAGAAATCAAAACAATAATCAGAGATTACTATGAACATTAAATGCAAACAGGTTCAACAATCTAGAAGAGATGGACAAATTTCTAGAATGATATATTCATCCAAAGTGAGATAAAGAAGTAACAGAACACCTCAACAGACCAATTACAAGCAGTCAAACTGAAACAAAATCAAAACCCTCTCCCAAAACAAAAGTCCAGGACTAGATGGCTTCACAAATGAATTCTACTAAATGTTCAAAAATGAACTAGTGTCTATACACACAAACTCTATGAAAAAATTGAGAAGGAAGGAATAATACTAAATATATTCTATGAAGTGGACATTACACTAATACCTAAACCAAACAAAGACCCCCCCCCACAAAACTATAGGCCAATCTCCCTAACGAATACTGATGAAAAAAATCAATAAAATCCTCACCAACAGCACCCAAATATGCATCAAAATGGTAATACACCACAATCAAGTGGTGTATTCCAGAGACACAAGGATGTTTTTAACATGTGGAAGTCAATTAACGTAATCCAACATATCAGCAAGAAGAAAAATAAAAACCATATGAACATATCAATAGATGCTGAGAAAGCATTTGACAAAGTTCGACACTTGTTTGTGATGAAGGCCCTTGAAATTCTCAGGATAGAAGGAGCATACCTTAATATGATAAAAGCCATATATGACAAACCCACAGCCAATATTCGCAATGGTGAAAAACTGAAAGCCTTTCCTTTAAGATCAGGAACAAGACAAGGATGTTCTCTCTCACCACTGCTTTTCAATATAATACTGGAAGTCCTAGCCAGAGCAATAAAACAAGAGAAAGACATACAAGGTCCAAATAGGGAAAGAGGAAGTAAAACTACCACTATTTACAGATGATATGATAATCTACATAGAGAACTCTAAAAATTGCACAGAAAAAGTAATGAAAATAATCAACCAGTTTAGTAAAGTAGCAGGATACAAAATTAACACACAAAAATCAGTAGCCTTCCTATATGCAAACAATCATATGTAGAAGAAAAAATCAAGAAAACTATCCCTTTTAGAATTGAAACGCAAAAAATCAAATACTTAGGAATAAACCTAACAAAAAAGGCGAGCGATCTATACAGAAATTATTATAAAACACTGTTAAAAGGAAAAGAAGATGGCACAAAGAAATAGAAAAACATCCTCTGCTCATGGATCGGAAGAATTAACATTATCAAAATGGCCATCCTGCCAAAAGAATTTACAGATTCAATGATATTCCAATAAAAATCCAATGACATTATTCAAAGAAATAGAACACATTTTAATGAAATTCATAGGAGCGACAAAAAACCTCGAATAGACAAAGTTATCTCGACTAAAACAAAGGAAAATAGAGGTACCCCACTCTTAGGCCTCAAACTCTACTACAAAGCTTTAATAATTCAAACTATATGGTACTGGAACAAAAATAGAGACACAGAACAATGGAACTGAATAGAAACCTGAATAGAAACTGAAATAAAATCACACACATATGGACAACTAATCTTTGACAAAGGAGCAAAGACTATGCAACAGAACAAGGACAGTATGTTCAATAAATGGTGCTGGGAAAACTGGAGCACCAGGAACAAAAGAATGAAACTAGACCACAAGCTCACACCATTCACAAAATCAACTCAAAGTCGATGAAAGACTTGAACATAAGATCTGAAATAATAAAATATATAGAAGAAAATATAGGGTAAAACACTACATGACATACATCTCAGTAACATCTTTAAAGACTCATCCCTCAAAGCGAAAGTAAAGGAAGAGATAAACAGCTGGGATTACATCAAACTTAAAAGATTCTGTACAACAAAAGAGACATTAACCAAAACAAAGAGAAACCCTACTGATTGGGAGAATATTTTTGCATTCCATACAATTAACAAGGGACTGACCACAGAGATAAACAACTCACACAACTCAACAAAAACAGAGCAAACATTCCAGTCAAAAAAGAGGCAGAAGAACTAAAAAGACTCCCTCTAAAGAAAAAATTCATATGGCTAACACACATGAAAAAATGTTCACCATCCCTCATAATCAGGGAAATGCAAATCAAAACCACAATGAGATACCACCTCACACTTGTGAGAATGGCCACATTTAAAAAAAGGAAACAAATACTGGAAAGGATGTGGAGATAAAGAAACTTTCTTACACTGCTGGTGGGAATGTAAACTGATCCAGTCACTATGGAAAGCTGTGTGGAGGTTCCTCAGAACACTAAAAATGGATCTACCATATGACTCAGTGATTCCAGTCCTAGGAATCTACCCAAAGGACACAAAAACATTAATTCAAAAGGATACCTGCATCCCTACATTTATTGAAGCACTATGTACAATATCCAAAATATGGAAACAACCCAAATCTCCCAAACAGATGAATGGATCAAAAAGTTGTGGTATATTTATACAATGGCACATTACTCAGTGATCAAAAAAGATAAACTCACACCATTTGCAGCAACATGAAATTAGAAGGGATTATGCTAGCTGACATTACTCAGAAGTAAAAACATAAATACCAGATATTCTCACTTATATGTGTAATATAGACAAACCAAACAAAAGGTCAAGAAAAAGTCAAAACTAGCAAGCTAAGCATAGAACTGAAGCATACACTAAAGAAGGGGGAGGGAGAGGAAGCAAAATGGGCAGGATTAACACAAGGAAATACGGACACGGTTCACAGGTGATATTGTGGTGGGAGAACTATGGGACTACAATGATGTAAGAAAAACTAATTAATTAATTAATAAAAAATAAGGTAAAATAAATTCTTGCCCCCCCCAAAGAAAAAAAACACAGAGTATCCAGCTGGATCAGAAATGGAATTCAACCTTTTGCTGTCTCAAGGAGACACACCTAAATGCACCTACGCTCAAAGTAAAGGGTTGGTAAAAAGTCCTATAAGCAATTGGGACCCGAAGGAAGGCAGGGACTGCCATATTTATATCAAACAAAATAGATTTCCACTTAAAGATAACAGTAGTCAAAGAACACCATATAAATGATAAAAGGAATGATACATCAAAAAGACAATAACCTTATTAATGTATTTGCATCAAATGAAGGTGCTCCAAAATACATGAGGCAACTACTATCAACTCTGAAAACAAGCACTGGAAAAAACACATTTGGTGTATGTGACTTGTCCACTGTCACACCGAAGGACAATACTCTCAGACAGAAAATAAACAGGGATACAATAGCCTTAATTAGAGAATAAGACCTCTTGGAGTGCACAGACTTATGCAAGGCACTGTACCCCCAAAAGTACACATTTTCTCAAGTGCACATGGGGCATTCTCCAGAACAGACCATATTCTGGAACACATACAAAAAAAAAAAATCATTAATTGTACTCGCCCCCAAAACATGGCGGCGAATAGACGCTAGGATCAGGCTCTCCCACAAAATACCAACTCATGGAGAGAAAAATCCCTAATTTTGAGAGCCAATCTGAGGAGAACTGGATGCCCTACACAATACAATCATCCCCATGGGTGCTTTAGACTTAAAGATAAAATGAAAAGTCAGAGTAAAGAGAAGAGAAAAGACATTGGACCCCACACAGAGGAATAACAGCAAGGAGAGGTGGGCAAACCAGCTTTATGGAGCGATGCTGAATACAAGGTTAGAAACTGCGGTGGGGTTGGAGGGCTGTGGGGTTGGACTGTGACCCTCACCCCTCCACCCCTCCACCTCTCCACCCCTCCACCCCACGAGCCCCCTCTCTTCTCTGCGTGGTGGCTCTGAAGTGCAGGAAAGCTCAAGGGTCACTGCATTCCATCCCCCTCCTGGGGCTAGATAACATCTTACTGGGGAGGACAAACTGCCAGCACCATGTGGGGTCCTAATCCCCCACTGGTTGCTAGGTGATATACTGGCCAGAGAAACTGGTCAGGCAGGAAAAACTGCTGAGACCACTTCAAACAATCTCCTCCCTAGTCTGTAACCTGATAATCAGATAGCAGTAGCTGAAATCTTCTCTTCTCTAACCTGACTGGAGATAACTTGACTTGGGATACAGGCTCCTGCTGGCACTGTGTCCAACCACACCCTCCTCCACAAAGTGTCTGCGCCTTGGCACCCAGGAGGGCGGCAGAAACTCCAGCTAGTGAAGACACAGCCCAGCAACCCCTGTGGCCCCACACCCAACTTCTAGGAAGTTGCACAGTGGCCCCCCAGAATCTAGGGGAGGCGAAACCTGACCAATAGCTGCCCACAACCTCCAACCCCTGCACCCCCTCATGGAGTAGTGGGGACAAAGTAGCAGAAAAGAAACTTAAGATCAGGGGCCTCCCTGGTGGCGCAGCCGTTGAGTGCTGCGCTGTGGAGCTGTCGGCAGCTCGTGATGCGAGTTCAATGCCCAGCCAGGGAGAATCCCACATGGTGTGGCAGACCTCTCCTGCCTCGCCCGCTGCTCCCCTCAGCAGTGTATTTCTGATCTGCCTGTTCTGCTCTCCACTCTGTCTCTGGTGAGTCCTCTCGCCACCCCACGCCTCTGGCCTGTACCCCAGCTTGTATGTATGGATAAATAAATCTTAAAAAAAAAAAAGAAACTTAAGATCAGGAACTCTCAACCCCTCACCACCAGACATAACCCAAGGGGCAGGGATAACCCCCAGGCAAACACTGAGGGAATGGAGAAAAACAAAAAGGGAGGTGAGAGAGAGACAACAGAAAGACTCCTAGCAACTATAAAACGACAGCAGCGACAGTAGGACAGGAGCAACATCTGACACTGGAAGAGGGTTTGAACCCTAGCAGGGGCCTACCCAGAAACTCCAAAACCTAAAAACAAAAGGACTACAAAACTCTCACCAAGTTTACATCTACCCAATACCTTTTATATTTTTTCTCTTTAATTTTTAAAAATTTAAATTTTTTTATATATATATATTTTAAAACAAACCAACCCTTTTTCTTTTTTTTTAAATTTTTTTTATAAACTTTTTTTTGTGAATTTTTTTTAAAGATTTATTTATTTATACATACAGCTGGGGTACAGGCCAGAGGTATGGAGTGGAGAGGCTTCACCAGAGACAGAGTGGGGAGCAGAATAGGCAGATCAGAAGTACACTGCTGAGGAGATCAGTGGGCGAGGCAGGAGAGGTCTGCCGCACCATGTGGGATTCTTCCCGGCTGGGCGTTGAACTCGCATCGCTGCCGACAGCTCCACAGCACAGCGCTTAACCGCTGCGCCACCAGGGAGGCCCCACCAACTCTTTTTCTACCCTAATTCCACTCGGAACCGGAAACACTTTGGAGACACGCCACGAGAGACATAGAAATTCAACAGAGAAAAAAGCAAATCCAGAAGATACCCAGCCACAGCCAAGGCATCTCAGACACTAGGAAACAACAAATACTCCTCAGCAAGTAGAACCAAGAATCATGCCCGCCGGCACCAACAGCACAGGAATGGTATGATCAAAGCAAAGCAGAAGGCCAATAACAGGGAGAAAAAAAGTTACAAATGACCCTCAAAACAATACACCATAGAAAGAAAATCCCTCTTCTGAACCCAATAAAATGGACATAGAAGATTACATCTGCCAAACAGATAAAGAATTCAGAATAGCCACAATGAAAAAAATAATAGAATTAAATGAAAAGAAAAAAGAACTGAGGAATATAAATGAAGAACTGAAAAACGAGAATGAATCCATAAAGTAGAAAATGAAGGAAATGGAGGATTTACAAACATTAGTAGAGAGCAATAAAAGTAGGTTAAAACACTTGAAGGGAAGAATAAGCACCCTCGAAGATAAAGATACTGAAAAAAACGAGACAGAAAAGGAAAAAGAAAATGAGCGAAAAAGAATGAGGAAAAGCTTCGAGAACTATCTGACACCATGAAAAAAAGGAAAAATCAGAATCCTAGGAATCCCAGAAGGAGAGGAGAGAGACAAAGGAACAGAGAAACTTCTCAAGGAGATAACTGAACTTTCCAAACATGAAAAAGGCAACAAAAATCGACATATAGGAAGCCAGAAGATCTCCAAATTATTACAACGAAAGAAAAAAAAAACAGCAAGATATATGATAGTAAAACCATCGAGAATTCAAGACAAGGAAAATATATTGAAAATGACGAGGGCAAAGAAACAAATAACCTACAAAGGAAAGCCAATCAGGCTGACATCAGATTTCTCCGAAGAAACACTACAGGCAAGAAGAGAATGGAGAGCCATATGTAATATACTACATGCCAACAAATGTCAACCAAGAATACTCTACCCAACAAAGCTCTCTGTCCTCTATGAAGAAAGAATATGGACCTTCTCTGACAAACAGAAACTAGAGAAATTCATCACTAACAAACCCCCACTCCAAAACATACTGCAAGAAACCATGAACAAAACCAACAGAGGAAAGACCAGGAAATACTGAACAAGGTAAGGACTAGAATCACAAAAAGGTAAACAAAAAGACAAATATGGATGACAGTATATCAATATTAACTCTAAATGTAAATGGACTAAACACACCAATTGAAAGACACATCGTAGCAGGATGGATCAAAAAACAGGACCCAACCTTCTGCTGTCTACAAGAAACACATTTAATTGTGAAAGATAAACAGAGATTAATAGTTAAAGGATGGAAAACAATCCTACAAGCAAATGGACCAAGAAAGAAGGCAGGAACAGCTATACTTATATCAGATAAAATAGACTTCAAACTCAAGAAGGTAAAAAAAGACAAAGCTGGTCACTACATCATGATAAAAGGGACAATAAAACAGGAGGATATAACACTCATCAACATACTTGCCAAATGAAGGAGCACCAAAATATATCAGAAAATTATTATCATCCCTGAAAACAGACATTAAAGAAAACACATACATAGTAGGAGACTTCAACACCCCACTTTCTCTATTGGACAGATCAAGAAGACTAAAGTAACCAAGAACATTAAAGCTCTAAATAAGGACCTAGACTACATGGGATTAACAGATATCTATTGATCACTTCACCCCTGAAAAACTGAATACACATTTTTCTCAAGTGCACACGGAACATACTCCAGGATCGATCACATATTAGGCCACAAAACGGACCTCAACAGATACACTAGGATCAAAATCCTACCAGCCTTCTTCTCCGATCATAAAGGAGTCAAACTGGAAATAAATCATAAAAAGAAACAAAGAAACCTTCTTACCTCATGGAGACTGAAACTCACATTACTGGAAAACCAATGGATCAATGAAGAGATCAAAGAAGAAATTAAAAAATATCTAGAACTGAATGACAATGAGGACACAACTTTCCAGAACATCTGGGACACAGTAAAAGCAGTGATAAGAGGAAAATCACATCAAGAAACAAGAAACAACCCAAAGAAACAATTTAATCTCACATCTCAAAGTACTAGAAAATGAACAACAAAAAACCCCAAAAGCCAGGTTAAGAAAGGAAATAATAAAAATCACAGCAGAAATAAATGAAATGGAATTAAAAAAAAAAAACAATCCAGAAGATCAACGAAACCAAAAGCTGGTTCTTTGGGAAAAAAAACATAATAGACAAACCACTAGCCAGGCTTACAAAGAAAAAACAAGAGAAAACACAAATAAATAGGATCATAA
>PVIJ01006606.1:0-90462 GCA_004024925.1 Scalopus aquaticus
ATATATTAAAAAAAAAAAAAGAAAGGATATTCCTAATAATAGTTTCCCAATAAAACTCCAAACATTACTGATCCCCTCATGGGCAAGTGCCCAGCCAAACAGGGTCAGTTTGAAATGGGGCCAAAGGCCCCCAAAACTTGCCACAAGTTTAAGGTGCCTTTTAGTAAGGAATAAGAAAGAGGTTAACCTGGTCCCAGAGAGAGCTAGGACAGAAGAAAAGAGAGAAAATGCAAAATCAAAGTATAAAACAAGTTAACAGCTGCCAGTGTCTCTGCCAAGGATCAGGAGCAGCCTTTCCACATGTCTCTCACCCAAATGTCTTTTCCAAGTACCTCTTCCAAAAGTCTCTACATATCACTCTTCCACGTCTCTCCGTCAAGTACCTAGGTGCAAGTCAAAGCTGGAGAAGCAGAAGAGAGGGCCTGCCTTTCTTGTCTTTCTTGTTATACTGGTCTACCTGGCCACCCAGTTCCACTCCTAGTTCCCAGTTGGAACTAGCTCGCCTGCTAAGGAAGTCCTTTTTATGGCATACTGGAAATTGTGGTCACGGCTACTGCATATTATTCAGGGTGAGGAAAATTATGCCCCCCTGCCCCCTTTTAGGTATATGATGTGTATCTTTAACAAAACCAGCTCTGGTAGTTCCTGACAGAAGGCTGAACTGTCTTGCAGAATCCAAGGACAGGAGTAGATAAGGACTTTAGAAATAGAACTAAAAGTTGGACATACTGAGAACCTTCTCCCTGCTACTAATAGATTTCTCTGTGTCTGTTTCATTGTCTCTTACTCATCCTGGCTTTTTCTGTTTCCTACTTATTCCATATAGTAGACCGTGACTGCCAACTGCTCCTGAATTTTACAGATTATCATCTAGATAAGCAGGGAGAGATTGATGTCAGGCTCCCATGCCCTTTGTAGCTTGGTGTGTGGTTGGTTATTGCTCCAGTAGCAGCAGTATAATAAGCACTGACTCTTGGTTTTCTTGTGACTTTTAGTGCCCTGTTTTCCTTGAAATCTGCTCATAGAGCATTTGAAGTATCCAAATAGCCATTTTCTTTCTATAACTTCATTTGCTGATTTGACATGTTGACTGCTGTTTTCCTGTAGTGAGTGTAAGGTGGCAGTTGGTAGGTATTTCACTGAGCAAAAGCCATTGTTATATGCCTCTGAATCTAAACACATTGCTAAATAAAATATTTTTTCCAGTGGATTTACATGTATTTCATTATACATTTAGCAAACTGAAATTCATAAAATAACATGAAACTGCCCAGTAAGCACATATGGACATAGTATGTATCTTGTTTCAGGGAGGAAACTGAAAAGCCTCGAGGATATTAATAGTAATTAGTGATGTCTAACATTTACTGGGTACCTACCATGTGCCAGGTACTTTGTTAAGTCCTTGTGCCTTTTTTAATCCTTAAGATGATTTTATGAAGCTTCTCATTTGAACAGATGCCAGGAAGAGGGAGAGTGCAGCAGTGCACCCTGGTTTGTCAGACTCCGACCCTTCCATTCAGTCTCACTGCGATACACAAGTTCTCTGAGACTTTGTTGTTGAAAGAGCTGTATGGAGCTGTAGTGTAAATAGGAAAACTGTCAGATTTTTCTGCCTTTCTCCCAATGATGGACCTCTGCAGGCCTACATGAATGCCTAATGTCGGGCACCTGGAGTACGGTGTTGGCATGTATGAGTGGGATACCTGGGCCAGAGACTGGGCTTATAGCAGAGGAAGCAGCAGCAGCAGCAGCGCAACAAGAAGCAGCAGAGACAGAGGAGAAGCAGAGGACCTTCCGTTTGGGGTGCAGCAGAGGCCACGAGATGCCACGTTAGAGCTGGAGAGAGTGCGGATTTGCTGGGGGCTGGGAGGCCTCCCAGCCTCCCGGCCCCCTGGTCCCCCATGGCCTGCCCTGTATGTGGTTGCCTCCCTACAAGAGAGCATTAAAAAGCATGAAATGCCATTGAGGGCTTCAGAACTCCTCTTTTCCTTTTAACCCATCTGTGCAGCTCCACAGCAGAACCTGTGCTCCCTGAGTCTTCCTGCCCTTACAGGAGCGTCCATGAAAAGTACAAGGTGAACTTGGTTTTTCAGAGGAAAACTAACAAGTGAGATAATTAATCTACAAATGACAATACAAACTAAGTAGTAAGAAGGTAGATATTCATTTACACTGTTCTTGTTCTGAGTATTGATATTACAAAATTGTAGATAGGACATTGAGTGGTATCAGGAAGGGCTATGCATTCATTGATGGATAGCCGGGTCTGTGAATGAAGAAAGACTTGTAGGCTGCATAGGTGTTTATCATTAATTAGGTTTAACCAAGTACAGGCTCATTTTTCCTCACATAACAAGCCATCTGGAGGTAGATGGTCCTCTTCTCTCTCTGCTCTGCCATTTACCCCAGGTGGTTTTCATCCCTGTAGTTGTCCCGGTGTTGAAGATGACTCTTTGACTTTCATCTTCATATCTGGTTTCAATCACAAGACCACCTAGCTCCAAAGGAGGGTGGGCAGTTATTTGTTTCTCTTCAACACTTTAACGAACTCATATTTGGGGAAGAGAAATAGTATGATCTCACTTGAGACTTTTGGGTAGGGAAACTGTACTCTTTGAATCAATGTTGTCTTTTAGTTTGAGAACAGCTTTTTCTCAATATGGGTTCCATTTGAATTTTGTACCCTGTAAATCTAATAAGGAATTGGTATGTCCTGAGACACAATTGCAGTGGAGTTGTATATGAACATACAACCATAGCATGAAGCATTTCTTGGACACCAGAATTCAATTCAATTCTGACATTGTCTTATGTGTCAAGTTTCAGAGGGTAAGGGCATAGTCTGCCTAGACTCTCTCTTCTTCAGACCACTTCAGACACCAGCCATAAGCCCTAGTCAAGCCTGCACTTCACCAGCCAGCTATAGATCGGAGGTTCCCACAATCCCCTCCTCAGACTACAGGTGCCTATCACATGCCCAGATTATTATCTCTGCTTCTGACTGACTATAAATCAGAGGTTTCCAGGATACCCATCTCCGGTTTGATTAATTTGCTAAAACAGCTCACAGAACTCAGAAAACCTGTTTACTTAGTAGATCGATCTATAGCAAGGATACTAAAAGATATGAATCAACAGCCAGATGAAAGAGATGCCATAGGGCACGGCCAAAGATACAGAGCTTCTGTGCCCTCTCTAGGCTATGCCATTCTACCCAAATCTCCAAATTTTTACTAGCCCTACAGCTCTCTGAAACCCCCTCCACTTGAGTTTTAATGGAGGCTTCAGTGGATAGGCCTGATGGTTATCTCTTAGGCTGTTGTCACCTGAACTCAACCACTAGACCCTCTCCCCTCCTGGGAGGTCAGAAGGTGGGAGAGCCCCACTTTTTATTCCTGTAGTTACCCCTGGCAACCAGCCCCCATCCTCATATGACTTGCAAAAATTGCCTTCATTAACATATCAGAAGACACCTTTATTACTTAAAATATTCAGGAAATTCCAAGAGTTTTGGGAGCAATGAGCCAGAAACTGTTGATGATCAAATATGTATGAGAAATATATGTTGGTCACCCCAATGACCAAATCTATATTTCCTATAAATTATAGTATTGCACCTGATTATAACTCTTCCACTACTCCCACCTCTGCCCCTTCTGCCAGTATTGTTGGACTATCTTTGCCACTTGGAACAGGTTCCCAGATTGGCCTGAATGCTGTAATCTAAATCTTTCTATCTGGGACCTGTGGTTTCTTAAGTTTGTTAATATAGGCCTGGAGATTTTATGATTAATGTATGTAAGTGCTTTGGTTATGGACTACCCAGAAGTTTGTCAATTAACCTGGCAAATAGAAATATTAGAAAGTTAGCCAATATTTGACAGCCTTTTAAAACCACCTAAATTTACTTGCTCTTCTCATTTAGATATCAGGTATTGAACTGCTGGAGGAATTTGTACATGTCCAATACTATATGTTTTCTAAACCTGCAATTTTTTCTACTAATATTTTTATTCCAGAATATCCGGAGTAGAAATTCCCCTGTGGGGATTTAAGTTACAGGTGTGGTGAGGTAATGATGTCTTCAACCCTCAGGGTTTTCCTGGCAGGGTTGGAGCAGCTATGTGCTTCTGGCTGGGAGAGCCCCTCTCCAGTGACTTAGGGTACTGTAAAAGGCTGGGATGCTCTTCTCTTGGGGCACTCGTGGCTTTTATGTTGTATTTACAACAACCAAATCATCGAACCTAGCCATGTACTCTCAGTGACATTGTGAGCAAGATAGATGTTGAAAATTGTTTTCTTTATGTTATAATGTAAGTGATTTGCCCAAAATTAAATCACAGTATTGTTTGTGGACTGTTGTCAAGCAGTGTCTCATTGCAGAAAGAGCAAAAGAGAAAGAATGATAGGACATAAGTTAAAACTGTGCTTCTCGGGCCTCCCTGGTGGCACAGTGGTCGAGCGCTGCGCTGTGGAGCTGTCGGCAGCGCGCAATGCGAGTTCGATGCCCAGCCCGGGAGAATCCCACATGGTGCGGCAGACCGCTCCTGCCTCGCCCGCTGCTCCCCTCAGCAGTGTGTTTCTGATCTGCCTGTTCTGCTCCCCACTCTGTCTCTAGTGAACCCTCTCGCCGCCCCACGCCTTTGGCCTGTAACCCCAGCTTGTATGTATAAATAAATAAATCTTTAAAAAAAAAAAACAAAAAAAACTGTGCTTCTCTCACTTGCATTAAATTTCTAACGATCAGCTTCTTAATTTATAAAACAGTGAGAATAATGCTGCCTTCTTTAAAGATTGTGGTAAGAATTAAGTGAAACAACAAATAAAATTTCTTCGTAAAGCTCTATTAGGACTTTACATGGCCATAGGTAGACATGGGAAATTGTGTGCTTCGAATAATTAGTTTCAACTGGATAGGGTGTCAGTGTCAGTGATATAAGTGATTGTGGCAAACTCTGACTGAGGACAGTGGCTTCTCCGTGTTAGTAGATGTTTTCCATGAAGGAATGTAGGCTCAGCATCTCCAGATCACTAAATCTTTGAAGAAGTACTGAAAATCTACATTTTTAATTTTAGTACAAACATTTTTAAAAACTCTACAGGCCAAACCAAATATTAACAGAGATTGGAGCCAGCCCTTAGTGCTGTAAATATTAATTTCTTTTGAAAATAGTGCATGCCAATTGATATTTATTGACCACATCTCCAGTTAGAAAAGGCATTAGGATTGCCCCTCTCATTTTGTCACCTCAGTAATTTCTGCTTTAGATTCCCCACTGAAAGATTTTTTCCTGAATATTTGATAGGAACATATCACAAGTATTTCCTGAATATTTTAGAGGAATATTTTATAGGCAGGAATATGATCCTACCTCTCTCAAACAGAAAGTCATGAGGAGGGTTTGTTGTTGTTGTTGTTTTTTTTTTTTTCAGCAGTTCAGAATCTAAGTCTTGACTTTTAGTTAAGAAACAGAAGTGCGGCCTCCCTGGTGGCGCAGCGGTTGAGCGCTGGGCTGTGGAGCTGTTGGCAGTGCGCAATGCGAGTTCGACGCCCAGCCAGGGAGAATCCAACATGGTGCGGCAGACCTCTCCTGCCTTGCCCGCTGCTCCCCTCAGCAGTATATTTCTGATCTGCCTGTTCTGCCCCCAACTCTGTCTCTGGTGAACCCTCTTGCCGCCCCAAACTCTGGCCTGTACCCCAGCTTGTATGTATAAATAAATAAATCTTAAAAAAAAAAAAAAGAAACAGAAATGCATCTCACAGCCTAAAGAAAGGGTGTTCATTATGCACCTATCGAAAACCCCCTGGGGCCTAAAGACAGACTAAGTCTTAAGAATGTTAAGACTTGGGAACCAGAAAGACTTGAAAAATACTATCCAACATGGTAGCCACTTTAACTTAAATTAAGATTAAATTAAAAATCTCTCATCTGCACTAAATGCATTTGTTCAGAAACAGCATGTAGCTGGTACCTACCATATTAGACAGTACAGTTTATAGAACATTTCCATTATTAGAAAAATTTCTGTTGAGTAGTATGAATAGAAGAGCAGGGGCTTGAAGTGGGAGGTCTCATTACAGGTTAAACTAAATGATGGTGGTGGCTGAACTGGAACATTGGCAGTGGGGCACATTGAGAAGGATCTCAGTTACTGAGGATGGCTACCCTTGGGAGGCAGTGGTGTGTAGGGGTAAAGCCCAAGTATTGGTGTTAGATTTGAGTCTCTGCTCTACCATTTTTCAGTTGTATGACCTTAGTCCAGGTTACATTAAGCTTGGTTTCCTAGACTTAAAACTGGGGATTATTGAAGCCTTGGCAATGGATGCAATAACGTGGGGGAAATAGGTTGAATGCAAAGGGAGGAGGGTGAGAAGTGTGATCACAGAAAATTCTGGGCAAACTTGCAATAAGGAATGTTAATCAGGGAAAACCTCAGAAAGAGATGAGTGTGTTCTGGATTTTAGAGTTGGTCAGCATCCACATAAGGGACAGCATATTGGACTGAAAGTGTGAGCATTGGAGTCAGACCTGGGTTCAGTGTCATTGCTTAATAACTCTGATAGTGAGCAATTAGCACACAAGTTCTCATTTCTGGACCTTTTGTTCCTTATGTGCAAACTGGGCATAGTTATAGAATTTATTTCAAAAGGTTGCATGGATTAAGGCATTTAGTTCTTATAAAGATTTGGTACAGTCTGATATATAGTAAACATTCAACATATGTTAGTTATTGCTACTAATAATCCACCCTTATAGATGAAAATGTGTGATATATATATACAATGGAATATTATTTAGCTTTAAAAAAGATGAAGTCTTGCCATTTTCCACAGCATGAATGGGCCTTGAGGGGATTATACTACATGAAATAGGTCAGAAGAGAAAGACAAATACCATATAATTTTGCTTGTTATGTATAAAGAAAGCAAAAACATTTGTACTCTGACAGAAGAATGGTGGTTACCATAGAAGGGGAAATGGTAGAAGGGGTGACTGGTGATGAAAGGTGAATTGTTGACTAATTGATGAAGTGGTGGTGGACATGGTGAGAAAATACAATTTTGGAACCTATACAGAGTTGTAAATTAATGTTTCCTCAAATAAAAAAAAATTCAGTATCAAATAATAGAGAACATGGTGGATATGGATTGTACAAACATTGAGAATTTTCTCCAAATATATATTATCATAATTAAAGGGTATTCTACCAGAAATTGAGAATGTGAAAAAAGTTTTTGGTATTAATAAAAGCTTTCTATTTGTATACATAATCATTACTTGTGGAACTCCTCATAAGTCACATAGAGAGATGGGAGATGGGTTTACTAAAGTTTAGAGCAGTTGAATTTGTGATGATAAATCCACACTGGATGATTGAGGAAGATGCTGGGAGTATTTGTTTCATCTGGGAGTATTTGTTTCATTTGTTTCATGCTATCATACTAAAAGGCAGGAACCATTTTGCACATTCCCTTTGAACTAATGGGCACATGTTTTACAAGAACCTGGGAAGAGGGCTTTCCCAGCATTTTACCATAATGAGTTACTTCCAAGATGACTCTTTTTATTGTTACTCTGTGAGGTTGTTAGCCTCTTTTACTTAGGCTTTAATCTAAACTAATCTTTTCTCACTTTATATCAAAAAACACATAGCAGCGACAGCATAAGGTAGTGTTGGGTGTTAACGAAAGCCAGGTAGACCTTTCAAAATTAAATCCCAGCTCCTTCACTTACGACCTGTGTGACTTCTCTCAGAGGGGTTAATGTCACGTGACTTGTGAGTATTAAATATCAAAAGTTGTAGATACAGCTCCTGACTCGTGATACAATTCCTAGATGTGAGAAAATGTATTAATTCAGTTGATATCTCCAATTCAAAAATTTAGGTAGCATTCTGGTGGGGACTTTGTATCCCTAACTTAAGTTTTGTGTCAGGCACATTATAAGCACTCAATGACTATGCTTGTTTAATAATCTAAGAATTTTGTGTAAATCTTTGTATACGTGGAGAAGAAATTGTCAAGAAGAAATTTACCCACAGGGGTAAAGCTGTTATTTCTATTCCTTATTTTTCTTCAGTGATGCACCCAGTTCAGATATTATGAATACTAGTTATTTGGGAAACAAACCACTCTCTAAATAGTAGCTTTTATAATAATCCAGAAAGTGGATTTTAAAGCAACCATGTAGGAAATTTATCTTTCAGGTCAAATGTATGCTGTCATTTGACCTTTTGTTAACAAATGTACCTTGTTTCAGTGAGCTATAAATCAGAAAGTCACAGCATACTTATAAATGAGGATTGTAGAAAGAGGTAACTAGAACCTCTTTTGTATTTAGGATTATTTTGGTTAAATTGCCGAGGTAATACTTGAACTCCCTCTATATCACTGTATTTTCACATTTTAAATAAATTACACACTATATAATAATATTAAGATATTTGCCCATGTTGTCACTCTTAATTTATGTTTCACATACCTATCTGAATGACAAAGTAATCATTTTTCACCATTTACTTCTACAGGTTATTAGTTTCTTTCCTATTGGATAGACAAGATAATTTATCTTATTCTAATATTTTGTGGCAGAAAGCAGTATCCTTGCAGTGCCAGTGATCATTTATTCTAAGACTCCAACTGTAAGAAATGTAACTTGAACACTGGAATATAAGCAAAAGTAACCTTTAGCAGCCAAAATGTGGCATAAAGACTGCTCATCAAAATTTCTAGAAATATCAGTTTGACTCCTACTTGTGTACTAATATTATTCTGAATATTATACTTATTGAAATACCACATTTCATTGATTTGGATATCCATAATTTTTTCACCTTTTCATTTTTCTGACGTCAGATTTAGTGGCTTCGAACAACAGTCATTATTTTTGTAAGATGCAGTGAGGTGGCGGGTAGACCTGCACGGACTTGTTCATGTGGCAGAAAGTCGACAGCAAAGAGAGGGCCAGCCCAGTAGGTAAGCACTTTTCTAGCGTTGGTTTGAGTCATATTTGCTAACATCGCATTAGCCAAAGCAAGTTATAAGGCCACGCCCATAGTGGAGAAGTGTGGAAACAGACAGCCTCTGTGTGAGAGGAGCAGTCCTTTTGCAAAGAGACAACATACTGGGATGGGGGAAATTTCCGAGGGCATGTTTTGCTAATAATCTACTGTGATATTACAATGAGTATATAGTCATGTTTTTTACTTTTTAGTCACATAGATAATGTATCTTAGAGTTGATGAGATATGATAAGTATCTTATGGGCTTTTAATTAGAACAATACATATTCACTGTATGAATAGAAGTATATGAGTTAAAATGCTTTCCTATTCTCCTTCCTCCACATTTCAGATCCTAGAGGTGATACAGAGCAGCAACCAGCATTAAAACTGGCCAAAGACACTGCCCAAATAGTTTTTTTTAAAAATATATAGCATTTTTTATTATAATATCTTTTGCATTATTGTGTATTCCCCATAGATTACCCACCACCGATTCACCCGTGAACCATCACCATAGTCCTTTGTGCTCTTTTCTCCCTCATTTTGAGCCCTTTCCCTCCCTCTCCCTTGCTGAATGTCTCTTTCTTATTTCATTCTCCTAAATTCCTGTTATAAGTGAGACCATTCAATATTTTTCTCTTTCTTGCTTATTTCACTGAGCATGATCCCTTCTAACTCCATCCATGTTGCTGCGAATTGCATGTGTTTATCTTTTTTGAATACTGAATAGTATTCCATTGTATATATGTACCACCTCTTCTTAATACAATCATCTGTTTTTGGGCATCTGGGTTTTTTCCATGTCTTAGCTATTGTGAACAATGCCGCAATAAACATATGGGTGCATGTATCTTTTTGGATTAATGTTTTTGTGTCCTTTGGGTAGATTCCCAGAAGTGGTATTACTGGGTCATATGGAAGCTCCATTTTTAGCAATTTAAGGAGCCACCATACAGCTTTCCATAGTGGTTGGACCAGTTTGTATTCCCACCAGCAGTGTAGGAGGGTTCCTTTTTCTCCACACCCTTACCAACATTTGTCGTTCCCTGTTTTTTTTAATACAGCCATTCTTGCTGGTGTAAGGTGGTACCTCATTATGGTTTTTATTTGCATTTCCCTGATTATGAGGGATGTTGAACATTATTTCATGTGCCTGTTGGCCATTTGCCTCTACTTTGGAGAAGTGTCTTTTAAGTTCTTCTGCCCATTTTTTGACTGGATTTTTTGCTTTGTTTTTGTTGAGCCGTGTGAGTCCTTTGTAGATTTTTGTGATCAGTCCCTTGTCTGTTGTATGGAGTGCAAACATTTTTTTCCCAGTCAGTAGGCTGTTTCTTTGTTTTGGATAATGTCTCTTTTGCTGTACAGAAGCTTTTCAGTTTGATGTAATCCCAGCTGTTTATCTTTTCCTTCACTATCTTTGCTTTGGGGGATGTGTCTTTAAAAATGTTACTAAGATGTATGTCATGTATTGTTTTGCCTGCATTTTCTTCTATATATTTTATTTCAGGTCTTATGTCCAAGTCTCTTATGCATTTTGAATTGGTTAATCATGCATGGTGTGAGGTAGTAGTCTAGCTTCATTTTTCTGCATGTAGTTGTCCAGTTTTCCCAGCACCATTTGTTGAACAAACTGTCCTTGTTCCATTGCATATTCTTTGCACTTTTATCAAAGATTAATTGTTCATATATACGTGGGTTGATTTCTGGGTTCTCTATTTGATTCCATTGATCTGTGTGTCTATTTTTGTTCCAGTACCATGCAGTTTTAATTATTATGACTTTGTGGTATAGTTTGAAGTCTGGGAGGGTGATACCTTCATTCTCCTTATTGGTCAGGAGAGCTTTGGCTATTCGAGGTTTTTTGTGATTCCATATGAACTTCATCAGTATTCGTTCAGTCTCTTTGAAGAATGTCATTGAGGTTTTTATTGGAATAGCGTTGAATCTGTAAATTGCTTTAGGTAGTATGGCCATTTTGATAATGTTAATTCTTCCTATCCATGAGCAGGGGATGTTTTTCCATTTCTTTGTGTCTTCTATTTCTTTTGATAATGTTTTATAGTTTTCTTTGTATAGATCCTTTGCTTCTTTTGTTAAGTTTATTCCCAGGTATTGATTTTTATTTTGTTTTAATTGTAAAAGGGGTGGTTTTCCTGATTTCCTCTTCTTCGGATTGATTGTTTGCATATAGGAAGGCTACTGATTTTTGTGTGCTGATTTTGTATCCTGCTATTTTACTAAATTGACTGATTATTTTGATTAGTTTTTCTGTGGAGTTTTTAGGGTTCTCTATGTATATCATCATGTCATCTGCAAACAGTGATAGCTTTACTTCTTCTTTCCCTATTTGGATTCCTGGTATGCCTTTCTCTTGTCTTATTGCTCTGGCTAGGACTTCCAATATTATATTGAAAAGCCGTGGTGACAATGGACATCCTTGTATTGTTCCAGATTTCAGAGAAAAGGCTTTCAGTTTTTCACCATTGAGAATGATATTGGCTGTGGGTTTGTCATTATGGCCTTTATCATGTTGAAATATGTTCCTTCTATCCCTAGAGTTTCGAGGACTTTCATCATAAATGGGTGTTGGACTTTGTCAAATGCTTTCTCAGCAGCATCTATTGATATGATCATATGGTCTTTTTCTTTTTGTTGATGTGTTGGATTACATTAATTGATTTTCTGATATTGAACCATCCTTGTGCCCCTGGAATAAATCCCACTTGGTTGTAGTGAATTATCTTTTTGAAGATTGTTGAATTCTATTAGCTAAAATTTTATTGAGGATTTTTGCATCAGTGTTCATTAGAGATATTGGCCTGTAGTTTTCTTTTTTTGTGTTGTCCTTGTTCAGTTTTGGTATCAATGTGATGTTTACTTCATAGAACGTCTTTGGTAGTATTCCTTCCTTTTCAATTTTTTGAAAGAGTTTGTGTAAGATAGGTACTAGTTCATTTCAGAATGTTTGGGAGAATTCATTTGTGAATCCATCTGGTCCTGGGCTTTTGTTTTTGGGGATTGTTTTAATTACTGTTTCTATTTCACTGCTTGTGTTTGGCCTGTTTAGTTGCTCTATGTCTTCTTTATCTAGTTTTGGATTATTATATCCTTCTAGAAATTTTTCCATTTCTTCCACATTGTTGAATTTGTTTCCGTATCGATATTCATAGTAATCTCTGACTATTCTTTGGACTTGTCCTGCGTCTGTTGTAATTTCTCCTTTTTCATTTATGATCCTATTTATTTTTGTTTTCTCCTGTTTTTTCTTTGTGAGTCTGGCTAAAGGTTTGTCTATTTTATTTTTTCAAAGAACCAACTTTTGGTTTCATTGATCTTTTGCATTGTTTTTTTGGTTTCTGTCTCATTAATTTCTAGTTTGATTTTTATTATTTCCTTACTTCTATTAGTTTTTGGGTTTTTTTGTTGTTCTTCTTCTAATTCTTTGAGACGAGAGATTAAGTTGTTTCTTTGAGTAATTTCTTGTTTCTTGATGTGGCTGTATTGCTGTATACTTTCCTCTTATTACTGCTTTTGCTGTGTCCCATACATTCTGGAAAGTGGCATCCTCATTGTCATTCAACTCAAAGTATTTTTAAATTTCTTCTTTGATCTCCTTATTAACCCAGTGGTTTTCCGGTAGTGTAGATTCAATCTCCATGCAGAGGGTAGATTCCTTGTTTTCTTTTCATGATTTATTTCTAGTTTAATGCCTTTAAGATCAGAGAAGAGAGCTGGGATGATTTTGATCCTGATGAATCTGTTGATGTTTTTCTTGTGGCCCAATATGTGATCAATTCTGGAGAATGATCCGTGTGCACTTGAGAAAAATGTGTACTCAGATTTTTTGGGGGTGCAGTGTCCTATAGATGTCTGTTAAGCCCATGAGGTCTAGGTCTTTGCATAGGATTCTAATGTCCTTGTTTATTTTTTGTTTCGTTGATCTGTCCATTGGTGACAGTGCAGTGTTTAAGTCTGCTATATATGTATTCTCTCTTAATGTCTGTTTTCAGAGCTGATAATAATTGTCTTATATATTTTGTTGCTCCTTCATTTGGTGTGTATATGTTTACGAGTGTTATATTTTCCTGATGCATTGTCCCCTTAATTATTATGTAGTGTCCATCTATGTCTTTTTTTACCTTTTTTAGTTTGAAGTCTTTCATCTGATATAAGTATTGCTGTTCCTGCCTTCTTTTTAGGTCCATTTGCTTGTAGGATTGTTTTCCAACCTTTCATTTTCAGTCTGTGTTTATCTTTTGTAGTTAAATATGCTTCCTGGAGGCAGCAGAAAGATGGATTTTGTTTTTTAACCCAGGCTAGTACTCTGTGTCTTTTTATTGATGAGTTTAGACCATTTACATTTAGGGTTAATATTGATACATTGGAGTCTATCTTTGCCATTTTGTTTATCTTTTCTGTGATTTTATTCTTTGCTTTATTCTGATCTTCTTAGTCATTCCTCTGCTGGTTTGGGCTTTAGGACTTCTTGGAGTATTTTTTGGAGTGGGTATTTAGTAGTAATGAATTTCTGGAGATTCTGTTTATCTGAGAAGGTCCCTTTTTTTCATTGTAGAGGAAGGAGAGCTTTGTGGGATAAAGTATTCTTGGTTGGCATTTGTTGATTTGGAGTTTTTTGATTATGTCAGTTCATTCTCTTCTTGCCTGTAGTGTGTCTTTGGAGAAGTCTGATGTCAGCCTGATTGGTATTCCTTTATAGGTTATCTGTTTCTTCCCCCTTGTTAGCTTCATTATTTTTTCCTTGTCTTGCACTCTCAAGAGCTTAACTATTATATGTCTTGCTGTGGGTTTCCTTTCATTATGATAATATGGTGTTCTTCTAGCTTCTTGTATGTCTATTTTCATGTCTTTGTGTTTGGGAAGTTCTCCTTGATTATCTGCTTGAATAGTTCCTCGGTTCCTTTGTCCTTCTGCTCACCTTCAGGGATTCCTATGACTCTTATATTTCCTTTTCTCATAGTGTCAGAGAATTCTCAAAGTCTTTCCTCATTCCTTTTCCCCTGTGCTTCTCTTTCCTTCTCTTTATTGGTTCTTTTTATGACTGTATCTTTGCGAGTACTGATGTGGTCTTCAATTTCATTGATTTTGTTTTCGTTGCTTTTCTTTGTGTTCTTTAACTCTTCCAACAATCCTTTAATGTCGTGCATTTCCTTCATTTCTTTCTTTAAGGACTCAAATTCCTTCTTCAATTCCCTAATTATATTTCTCAGCTCCCCCTTTTCCTTTTTGTCCTCTTCATGTTTTTTAATCATGACACTTTTAAATTCCCTGTCTGGTAGGCGCTGTAGTTCTTCCGTGTCACCATTGTTGGGTTCTGGTAGCTGATTTTCTGGTAGCTGATTTTCTTTTGAAATCCCTTGAGGGTTTATTTGGTTAATTGTATTTTTCCTTCTCCCTGTTGTTTGTTTTCTGATTTGTTTTAGGCTTTGGGCCACTTTGTCATTGGTATTGGAGGGCATCTCTTTGGTGTGCTCCTACTGGAATGTCAGGAACTGGTGGCCAGTTCTAACCTGGCACTGTTATGCTGAACTTATACTTCAGAAAATTTCTTTCCTGTTTCAGCTCCCAGAGGGAAGGGCAGGGGCTTCAGAAGATGGCACGGGGGATGTGGGGTGAACACTCCCTGTTTCTGAGGTTACTCTCGCTGGCGGGGTCCCCTCTAACTGTTCCTTTCCTCAGTGGCTCTTAGGGACAACTGTCAGCCAGGAACGCACTTTCCCCTTCACCTTATAGCACAGAGAATTCCCTCTCTCATCTCATGTAGGAGAGGGGAGAGCAGGGGCTTCAGAAGATGGTGTGGCAATCGAGGTATACTCTCCCTGTTTCTGGGGTTACTCTCACTGGCAGGGTCCCCCTGTATCTGTTCCTTTCCTCAGTGGCTCGTGGGGACAACCGTCGGCTAGGAATGCACTTTCCCCCTCACCTTATAGTGCAGAGACTTCCCTCTCTCTTGTCTCAGCTCCCAGAAGGGAGGGATGGTACTTCAGAAGAGGGCACAGGGGCCGGGGCGAACTCTCCCTGTTTCCGGGGTTACTCTCACTGGAGGGGTCCCCTGTATCTGTTCTTTTCCTCAGTGGCACTTGGGGATAGACAACTGCCAGGCGTGAAATTTCCCCCTCACCTTATAGTGCAGAGACTTCCCTCTCTCTTGTCTCAGCTCCCAGAGGGGAGGGACGAGACTTCAGAAGAGGGTGCGGGGGCTGGGGCGAACTCTCCCCATTTCCAGGGTCAGTCTCGCTGGTGGGGCCCCCTGTGTCTGTTCCTTTCCTCAGTGGCTCTCAGGAACAACTGTCGGCCAGGAACTCACTTTCCCCCTCACGTTATAGTGCAGAGACTTCCCTCTCTCGTCTCAGGTTGGAGAGCGGAGAGCAGGAGCTTCAGAAGATGGTACAGGTCAACGTTCCCTGTTTCTGGGATTTCTCTCACTGGTGGGATTCCCTGTATTTGTTCCTGTCCTCAGTGGCTCAAGGGGACAATTGTTGGCTACGTATGCCTTTTCCTCCTCACCTTATAGCTCAGAGACTTCCCTCTCTCTTGTCTAAGCTCCCAGAGGGGAGGGACGAGACTTCAGAAGAGGGCGCGGGGGCCGGGGCGAACTCTCCCCATTTCCAGGGTCACTCTCGCTGGTGGGGGCCCCCTGTATCTGTTCTTTTCCTCAGTGGCATGCGGGGATAGCCGACAGCCTGGCACGAAATTACCCCCTCACCTTATAGTGCAGAAACTTCCCTTCCTTGTCTCAGCTCCCAGAGGGGAGAGCATTGGCTCCAGAACATGGCGCAGGGGGCCAGACCCAAATAGTTTTATCAGTCACTGTCTGAGTTCTTCACCCATGCACACAATTGAAAGACTACTCAGGTTCAGAGAATAACAACAGTGGAATTTATTTAACCAGGGAAAAACAAAGAGTTGCTGAGGCAAAAAATGGCCATTTACCTCACCAAAGCACTGCCCGGTGTTTTTAAGTCCTAAGCAAATAGCAGCTAAGATGGCATCTTCCCACCATTGAGGACACAGAGCTCCTCTCCTGAACAATAGGCCATGTGCTCAAAATGGCGTCTCCCTGCCAGGAGCACATGGCAGTCAGACTATAGACCAGGTTCCAACTCACAAACGCAATGGAAGACACAACAGGAGATGCTCCCGGAGCTGCCAAGGTGCCCCAGCACAGCACCAGACAAGCGACACTCAAAACAGCAGCTGCAGCAGCTGAACAACCTGACAAATGGCCACACTGACAGAGCTCAGATCGGAGCCTGGCTCTGGAGCTTCACCTTCCTTAACAGGCAGTAAAAGCAGCAAAACTGTGAACAGTGTTAGTCGCTTGGCTACTTGCAAAGCCTCCGAACTTTTTCTCTCTGAAGTTGTCTGCTGGACGCCTCAACCTTCAAAGGCCCACAACAGCCTTCTGGAATATCAGTGTGGCAGGGGCCCCAAATCTCTGACCCCAAAGTTGCTGAAGATCCCAAAATGCTGAATCACAAATGCCCAAATGCTGAATCCTGAACGCTGAATAATCCGTGGCTGCTTCAGTAGTCCCTTCTATTTTTTATCAGTCTCCACCCCAAAATGCTATACATTTTAGCATTTTCCCTGGAGTTATCTATCCTCACCAGCATCTCCCTCCAGGGGTCACCACCTGTAACAGTCTTTCGTTTCATCCATTGGTTACAGAGGCATCCTTCAAAAACAGCTTGGCATATACTTATGATAGTCTGAACAGTTGTGCCCCAAAGATGTCCCAGTCCTAATTGCCAGGTCTTGTGAATGTGTTTCTTAATGCAAAAGAGATTTTGTTAGATGTGATTAAATGAAGGATATTGAGATGAGGTATACCTGGATTATTGGGGTAGGCCCTGGAAACTCACAAGAGGCTTTAAAGGTGAGGCAGCAAGAGGATTAGAGCCTGAGAGAAGAAAGCCAACTGAAGATGAAAGCAAGTATTAGAGTGATAGGACCACAAGCCAAGGAATGCTGGTATTCTCTAATAGGAAGTGGCAAGGAACAGGAAAAATTAATGTGCCTCAAACAGTACCATAATTTATTTACTGTTCCCCTGTTAGGGAACATTTAGGTTGTTTCCAGTTTTTTTTTTTTTCCCTTCTGTTTTCCTTTATTATTGAACAATGCTAAAATGAAGTGTCTTTTATAAGTATTATTGGCCATCACCTACAAATATAATTACAAGCAGTTTCTACTCTAATGAATGTTTCTGCACATATACTCCTGTGTGTGTGTGCATGTGTGTGTGCACACGTGTACACTTGCTCCCACAGCAGGGTCACTGGAGTGAGAGTAGGGAAAAATGTATCTTCCCATTCAATGTTTGCCTCTAGTATGTTATTTTAACTTTTTAAAAAAGTTGTGAAATACATGGAAAAGAATAAAAATCAGAAATGTGTAGTTAATTGCATTATTGAAAAAAATAGACCAGTGTCAAGAAATTGATCATTCTGGTTCCTCAGAAGGATCTTTCCTAATTCAACTCCCAGTAAGTAAACAGTATTCTGACTTTTGTTTATTGCTATTTACTTTGAGTAGAACTCTAACAAACTTGGTCATCTGGCCCTCAAAATATTAGGGCTGTGAAGAGACCTGTTATTCAGATATTCATAATAATATGATCAAGAATTGACAGCTGAGTTTGGAAAAATTGTCGCAAGTGGATAAAAGAACTAAAGACAAAGTGAGTTTGGGACATTTAGTGTTAGAACTAAACAAACCTCCTTGTAAAACTGTAGCTCCTGGCATGTCTATATTTAAGGCATCAGAAAAATAAAGGTTAATTTATGTTTAAGAATACAGGGAAGTGTTTTAGAAAGAATAAAACATAAAAGTGGTGTTTAAAAAAGTATTTGAAAAGACATCTGCCTGTTACCTTGAAAATTCATTCAGAGAGATTGTCTCATTGTGCTGAGATGTCAAATATATGTATCCATTATATGGTGCATTAGTCAGCCCAATCTTCATTTTTAAAAGCTAAATTGATTTTAAGGGAAGATCCTAGGAGATTTGATTTAGAGCAAGCCCTAAGACCTAGTTCTTAAGTCTGTTCTGTTTTGTAAATAGTTCTTAAGTCCTTGCTGGTCAGTGCTGATTAATCAAAATGGAATTGAATCCTAGGCACATACAATTCTTGTCTTTTTTCCTGACCTATACCCAAACCCACAGGGTAACATTAAAATTGGTAAACTTGAGTTCCTTCAGTGTGAAAGACTTGGCTAGACTTTGTGGTTGGGTGGTCAGTGCATGGAGATGGGTATGCACAGATCCTAGGGCAAGGTCCCTCATTTCTGGCAACTTGTCGAAGCCGTTGATGTGTTTGAGGTGGATTCAGAGTTGTGTCATCTTGTATTGCACACACAAATGAGAGTAAAGAAAGTGTTTCTTTCTTTTTTTTAACATCAAGTATTATTTTCTCATTGTCTACTGAAAACCAGAAAATTATGTATCTTTCTGAATAAAAAGAGAAAAGTTCGTATGGCCTTGAGTGAATGTCTCTAAGGGAGTAGAATGAGTCTTAAAAAATTCCTGCTGAATGCTCATTTGTTTAAAAATCTATTTAGAAAATTCTTTTAACTAGAACTCAGGTGATCAATACTTGATTAAGTTCTTAAATTTCATTCCCATTTCTAATTTGTTTCACTCCTTGGTATCATGTAGTTGTTTTTTACAGACATCAAGAGTAAGATAGTGATGCTCTCTTTGCATCTAATAATATTATTTACCTTGTGTGGTGAAGATTGAAGATTGATGTGAATGTAAGATTCACAGGAAAAAATAAAATGTTAAATCCTGGAAAGCATGGTTGGAGATTTCCTTATAGTAGTCTCTGGTTTTCTGTATTTTGTGTTTGTTTTTAGAATATAGATATTGATGCTATTTTAGCTCTGTCCTTTGCAGGTATTATTTTCAGAAATCATAACTGAAATGTGGCTCTGTTTTTTGGGATTAATCCAAAATTTTGGGGGCAACATGGAAATCTGGTGAACTCATTTGTTCTGTTGGTGAATGCCTTCCAATTTTTTTTTCTAGATTCATCATTGTATTATAGGAAAAATAAAAACCAAAATTATTGCTATTTATTTAAAATACATGTGTTCTGATCAGTGAGTCCAACATATGTTGGTGATCGAGAATTATCTTCACCCTTTACAGGGGTGGGGGAGGAGGAGGGGGAGGGATCAAAAAGAGGGTGGGAAGAGCAAAAGGGACTATGGTGATGGTGCACAGGTGAACTGGTGATGGAAACTCTTTGGGGTCTACACCTGAGAAAAGAAAACAAGCAGTGTAAAACAAATGAACAATGATGTAAATATATATAAATAAATAAATTAATAAAAAAAAGACTTCTTGTCTTCAGAAGTAATTGTGCAGTTAAGCATCTGTGAGGCAAGGAGTTTGCTTTGTTGTCTGTGGTATTTCCAGTCCTTAGAATAGTGCCTGGTATATAGTAATGCTCATCAAGTATTTGTTGTATGTAGAATGGAAGTGTAAGTAGTCTGTAAAGCCTATTGCTGATGCTTCCTGTTATCAATCTGCATGTATTTGAAAAATACATATATTCAAAGTTATTCAGAACCACATTTTATTGTTATGATTTGAATAGTGGTGATTGTAGTTTGCTGTTTTAGGATTTTTTAAAATAAAATAAATAACTTTTATTTTAGTGAATATATATGATCATTGGGGGCTTGGGGAACTATACATTTTCCTTGAATGAATAGTAATCTCTTACATCAGTTAAGCATTTTATACTTCATGTGTTATCATTTAATCCACACGCTCCCCCCGCCCCCCACCCAGACCCAGACACAGACACAGACACACAGTACTATGAATCAAGGGGTTCTGACACTATTGATTATCCGTCCTGTTGTCAACTTCATTCTTTCCTGCCAGGAACCCACTCTTGTTCATGGCTGCCTTACATGACTCAGGCCAAAATCCTGGGTAATCTAAACCTGTGACAGTAAATTCATCCCTTGGCTAGGGATTAGTTTAGGAATAGGAATGTGACCCAGGTCTAGCTAGTGATGTGACACAGAAAGTTCACTGGGAATTAGGAAGGGATATATATCTGGGAAAAGTTCCCTTTCTTTCTAAAAGGGACACACAAGAAACAACGCCTACTGTTCTGTTGCCTGCTGTCGTGACTGCGTGTTTCTTCCTGGAGCCTCTGTAGCAGTCTTGTGACTTGAAAAAGGCCTGAAAATAAGCTGACATGCTAAATCTAGTGGAAGACAAAAAATGGAAAGGATAGCTACCAAATGAACTGCCCTGTTGCTTGTCTTCTTGTTACCAGTTGAGAACATCCTGACTGGTTGGTAACATTTTATGACAGGGAAAGTAACACTCCCCCACCCCCCCACCCCCACCCATAGAACTTTAAATGGAATGATCATCATTAGAAGGTGAATTTGCCTTGGAAATCAGGAGAATTAAAACATTCTGACTCCCCACTGGTCTTCCTGTTCCACTGTGTAGCTTCTCTTTAAACACTCCTGCTTCCCTGCTTGAGAGGGAATTGGATTACCAAATTTAAGTATTTGTGTGTGAAATGCGTTTTCAGTAGTTCCTAATTTTTTGATAGTTGACTACTTCTGACCAATATTGCTTTGAAATTCTTACTGATATTGGTACCTGCTTTTCTTAACTGACATATATGAGAACTTTATAAATGAATAACTTGAAGAGCACTCCCTTCAGAACTAAATTTTTTAAATTGCTTTGTTTATATACATTTCAAAAAATTTATTAAATTCTGCCTAAATTTGTGGGCATTTATTTAAAAAATCCTGGCTAAATTCTGAGAAGTGAAATGGTTCATTTATAAAGGAATCAAAATAATAACTCATCAGTCTCTTAGACGAAGCAAAGTAGGTTCTTTATCTCTGACTTCAGAAACTGTATTGAAATTTTTTAACGTTTGTTAATATGGAAATTTTATGGTTGGCTATTTACATGTTGTTCTTTCCACTGTTACTCTTTGTTGACGTCTGCATTTCACCCAGTTCTTCTCTTACCTAGATTAAGTAGTATGTGGTACGTTTCTTATTGCAGATACGAATGAGAAAGGACAGTGTTTAACCTGAGTCAAAGAGTTTATTCATAGTCAAAGAAATAAAAAACTAATGCCATGTGAAAGGCACTCTGATGGCTGAGGTTCAATATTTTTTTTAAAAGAAAATTATTCTTAGTGGAAGCTGTGGTGACTGATCAAAGGAAGCTGCAGAGATGACTAAGATAGTCCTCAGTCTCTTGGACATGATATGTATCCCTTTTTCACTCATCTAACGTGACTGTAATGTTGGAGGGGACACACTGTGGAGGACAAAAATCTGTTCTCCCCTTACCTTTTGGCCCTTCCTGAGGGTTCGAGGGCTAGCTAGCTGTAGAGAACTAAAATAGGAGTGACTTATCTTGAGACTATTCTCTGAGGTAGCATAGTGCTTAAAATAGTTCCCTCAGTTTGTTCTTTTCCTCCCTAATCTAATGGAATACTTTGAAGAATATGCTCTTAGATAGTGGTGGGGCTTTCACCGGGTACCTCTCATATTTTATTTTTTTGTTTTATTTAAAACTCTGAGTGCAAATTCTTGATAAAAATAAAAATTCACTCTTGTTGACTTAAAAGTCCCTCCAGAGCTATGGTTTTTTTTTTTCTCATTGAAAAATCTTTTGTCTCTAAGTTTTTTTTTTTTTTTTTTTTTTTTTTTTAACAACTAAAATGAGCTGTGTGGTGTCTTCATAAGGGTAGTTTAACACCATGTTAGTAGAGGTGACATCATGTGTTGCTGATTACTGACTTCTCCTCAAGGGTGCTCTTGAATTTCTATTTGAAGTACTTAATGATTTTATTTCTTCTTTTTAAATTAAAAGAACTTGCCTTTCAAACCAGCAAAACTTTTCTTAATGTGACCATTTCAAGTCATGAAAATAGGAAGTATTTTAAAATATCTATGGAAGATTAGGCAAACCACAACATACAGTTTAGATATTACATTCTGTTGCAATTAACAGAAAACTCTATTCAATAAAGTCTCAAAGAAGTAAAGGGATCATTTTCCACTTGTAAAAAAAGAATTGGACATTCTATGGTTGGTGGTAAGAGCTATCAAATGACCCCAAATTCTGCCTTTCCATTCAGCCACCTTAGTGATCTTGTCACTTTGAAGTCTCAAGATGGCAGCTCTCCAGCCAACATTGCATCTGCCTTCCAGGCAGGAAGAAGGGAGGGCAGATGGCAAAAGACAGATACCAGCTGCCCCTGTTCTCTTTCAAAGAGCTTCCTGGAAGGTCTATTCAGTGACTTCCGCTTACATCTAGCTTACATCTCAATAACTCAGAACTGTGTCATATAGCCTCTCCAGCTGCTTAGAGGACTGGGAATTGTATTTGTGCTGGTGGGGAGTGTGTGTGGTCACCCTGAACAGCAATGGGATTCTGATGGAAAAATATTTTGAAAAGAATTGTGTTTGTTCTCTTTAAACATAGTTGGACTCAGGAAGAATAAAATAAATGAACATTTATTGGAAACCTACTGCATATTGGATTTGGTGCTACTTTGGAATGCTTTAGCTTATTTAAGTCAGATAGGTCATATACACATTTATGTGAGAGAATAAAGTACTGAGTGAATTTAAACAGCTAAAAATCTAGTATTGTGTTCTCCGTGGAAATGTTCTTACAGGTGACCTATTGAACTTGAAATTAATTAAAGGGCTATATATTAAAAACCAGGTATTGTAATGGGAAAATATGACAACTTTAACCATATTCACTAAAAAAAAATCTATATATGTAACCCAGTATTCATAAATTAAGTCTTGGAGGAAATATTGCAACATAGATTAAAAAGTCTTAATAGTGATAATATATAAAAAGCCTTTACAATTAAAAAATTAAAAAGTAACCCTATTTTAAAACAAAAAGCATGAGCTGGCAGACATTTCTCTGGAGAAAATATACACGGTCAAAAATAATTGGAAAAAGTAAAGCAACGCAAATTAAAAGAAACACTGAAACACCAGCTTTTTGATTCCAAATTTGACAAATATTTGAAAAATTATGATACCCAGTTTTGTAAGGATCTAGGGACAAAGGCACTTTCATGTATGATTCATAGTCCTGTTGGATTGATACCATCATTTTGGAGAGCAGTTTGACTATCTCCATCAAAATGTGAAATGTACGCATCTTTTGACCTTATAGGCCCACTTCTTGGAATAATTTTTACAGAAACAGTAGCATGATTTTACAAGGGTGTTTAATTGTAACATTGCAATTAATTAAAAATATTGAACAAGCCAAAATGTTCATCAGTAGTGTCACAGACAAGTAAATCGTTACGGCCTTGCAGTGCAGTTGGAGACTGGAAAGCTACTATGAATTATTAAGTAGGCCAATGGCAAAGAAATATGTATACAGTTTTTGAGACACTGCTCCCTCTTTAAAAAGTCTACATGCATATAGAAGAATCATGGTAAGAGGACAGAAGATATTTTCACTTTATATAGGTATTATTTGAATTTTGCAAGGGCAAGTTGTGTGTTTTACAAGAATAAATTACCTATTTTTAAACCAGTAATTTAAAAAAAAAACACAGAATTTTAACAGATAAAGGAATGTATAAATGTTTCATTTTGTAAAATGCTAAAATGCTGACATTGCTTTTTATCACTTGTTTTCTGGGAGTGGAGAGGAAACAACTGGTGTAATAGTATAGAGAAAGAGTCTGTGTTAATAGCAATCTAAATAGTAGAATGTTGGAAAATAAATACTAGCTTTTTGTCAACTACATTGTGTGAGTCAGGGTAGGCTATATTATTTTGCAGTTACAGACAGCTTCCAAATCTCAGGGACTGACACCACAAAGATTTATTTTGTACTCGTGGTTCATGACTATGGAAAGTTGACTGCTGCCTTTGCCAGCACAACTGATGAACTCACAAACCTCCACCAAAGTGACCACTGCCATTTGTCACTTGCCCTCACAGTGAGTGGCGGCGTTGGTGGCAGATCCGTACAGGATTTTAAAGACGCTGTGGCAGGTGGGGGCTGGGACCGAGTTCTTGGAAATGAAACATCAGTTCCACTTCCACTTCATCTGTCAAAGCGTGTCCCGTGGTCATATCTAATTTAAGGAGGCTGGGAGTGCCATCCTCCCCTGTGCTCAGAAGAACCCAAGTACTGTGAACACCCGATGACTATGACACCACTTCACAGGGCTGCTGTGAGCCCAGCTTCTAGAACAGTGCCTGCCACATAGTTTTAAGTGTCACGAGTGTTTTCATTTTTATAGATACAGTGCTTTATGCTAAGATAGATAATTTCTTAAGAAATACATAATGGTTTGTGTATTTATTGAATCAATAGGAATTTGTTGTGTTTGTGTCATGGTATTACACCTGCCAAAGAAAAAAAGATTTGCTTGTAGATAGTTTTAAAATAAGAGTTTGTGAACATTTTTCATCAATATTTTGAAATCATTCCCCCTTGCGAAATTATTTTTCCTAACTATGTGAAGAAATTGTTTATTATAAAGGAATTTTTTGTGGGACTTTAGGTTCATTTTAATACAAGCCTAAGTTAGTGAGGTTTAAGCTATTGAAAGATAAATTTCTATTTATGGTAGCACTCAAGGATGCATCTTTAACTGTACTTGTTGGGATTGGCTGAGTGGAACAGTATAGTTCATTAATAGAAAGGAAATCTTTTTGGACAACTGTATACACAAAGTCCAAGTGCAGAGTTCCTTACTATTGAGATGACCATCAGTACCTGAATGAGGTGGTCCTCTTGTGGACATCATGGAGTTCCTTCTCTCTCGCTAACCTTCTTTCCCCATCGTTTTCTCAGTTTTGTTTTGCTTTTTAGATCCCTAATTCCCCCAAGAACTCAGCTCCTGACCATAAGTTTCATCCGGTTTTCTCATGAATGAGTAGGCTTTTCAGGTCCTAAAATTCTTTGGGATGGGACATAATAGGCAGACTTTTCTTCTAGGATCTGGGAGGTATTAGAAATCTCTCTTGCCACTTTCATAAAACTGTGGGTTGAATTTCAAAAAGTGTGTTGTAGTATCATATTACTGGAGATTTAGGCTAACTTTCTAGACCTTAAATTTTCCATGCTAACTTGTTTGACTTAACTTGATTTATTTTTCTTACTTTTCTAGCTGTTAAATAGAAAAAGCTAAGTCTTTGTAATACTTATTGCAGCTTGATTATGAAAGATGAAAATACCTCTGTGTTTCCACTTACTGTTCATTTCACCTGTCATTACTCAGCAGCCTTGGTGTGACTGTAGAACTCAAACTGCCAGGCGGAGAGCAGCCAACACACCTTAGCTGATGTAAAAGAATATTTTATTTCCAGCATTTGGGATGCCTCTTACCTTCAAGTGACAAGCACAAGAATTCAGTAGAATTTTGTCTCATTATCCTTAGGCCATTAGAATTTAGTGCTACATTTGGGCAGCGCTTCCTAAGAGTTTAGTAAAGAGAGGATATGAAAGATAATTAATGTTTTATGTTTTTTTGAGCACTGACTATGTGCCACCACTATGTTATTACACATTTTACCTCATTAGATTATTTGCTCTTGTTCCTGGCTTTCGTTAACAATAATAATGATTATAACCTGTAAGAGTTCACAGTTGGTGCTGTACTGGTCTGTCTTTGTTGCTGGTTTTGAAGCTTGTTGAGGTCAGGGACTGGTTCTTGTCCTACTGTGTACTCACAATGCTGTCCCACAATGTGCGTCAAATAAAGTCAGTGAAATGAATGCCTGTGTCTGGATGGATGAATGGATGAACGAGTGCACTCTCAAAACTACCACCTGGTCCCTAACCTGGAAGCCTTTGTAATTAACAAGCGATTACTGAGTCTTGAAGTGATCCGTGGATGTTAGAAGGGCTTCCTATGATGGAAACTTGTCGACCTTGGATAAAGTGAACCTACCTGTTCCAGTCACTCATGATTTACTCAAAATCCTCACTGATAATATATAGCGTCAGCTGGTGACTAATTCGTGCATTTTCTCTCAGAATGTTGCTGAAATATCCCTGAACAAAGAATATCACAGTTCTAGAACTGGGAGCTTGCCCTCCCTGCCTGTTGCTATTGTGAATACTGAAGAGGGTTTGCTGAAGAGGAAGTGAGCTGTGCCAGTACCTTTCCTCAAATAGCATTTATAGGACTACTGGGGTTACCACCTTGCTTAAGGCTAGAGAAGGGAACTAAGTGATGCCTGTGCACCTCTAAAAATGCTATCCGCACTTAATAGTGAGCTGCAGAGCTTCAGGTGGGGTGGTGCGGGGTAGAGAGGAGGGAGAAGCAAATGACTTTCTTAGCTACAGCTGTTTTTTCATCACAAGGCCTAAATCTTCCATCTCCCCACATAGTAAATAAAGAATTAAAGGTGTTGTAGTAGAGATTCTCTCCTTAACACTTTCAAAATTAAATAATGGAATTGAGTCCTTCAAATTGGATTAGGTACTTTTTTCCTTATTCTGCTTCATATTACGAGCAATCTAAGTATCACAAAGAAAATGATGATTTTATAATAACCTGAGTTGATCTTCCTTACAAGATCCTTGCCAATACAAAAATGATGAGGGGAGCGGGGGGGAGTGGACAGAGTGGCTATAATGTGGTTCAATATGGTAAAATTAGTCTGATGAAAACATTTAAACAGCTTTTAGGTAAACGTTTATCTTTAAACATACGAAGTGTTCTGATTCTCATGTTTCTCTCCTCTCTGTTTTCCTCCCTAAGTAGTGGAGGGTGAAGGGGTAGGTCTGGGGTAGGGTCCATAGACTCTCCTGGTGACCTCCAGGTCCTTCTTGTCTTCTGCCTTGGAGCAGCTGCTCTGGCCTGTTGCCTGGACTGGAGATAGTGCAAGGATGACATACCTCTCCGAAATCCACTGCTGAAAAGTCTTGCTGATAGAACTCCTGTTTTTCTTGTCATGCTTGGTCATGCCTGATGGTGTGCCAGGTGGACTCCACTTCACTTTGGCCATGCCAGCGTCCTTCTGGGTCTCTGGCAGAGCCTTTAAGCAGCCCTTGGCCTGGTGGTCTGGTTCCCTGCAGTTTGCGCAGTTGTGTACCTGCCTTGTCCCTTCCCAGGCACCCCTGCTGCTTTCACCCTACGCCACCCCCATCTGCATCTGTTCACGTCCATCCTATCCCATTCCAGGCAGGATGTTTTAAATCTTGTGGAAACAAAACAAAAGTCAGGGCCACAGAGGTAAAGATAAACTCTAGCCATCATTCTGTCTGATTTTGCTGTGTCAGAGTTTAGTTTGATAGGACTGACATTGGACTGGGGTGGTGTGGTCTCCTAGACAGTCTTTCCCCAGAATCAAAAAGTACAAATCAAAAAGTACAAATCAAAAGTACAATCAAAAAGAGATTAGGGCCTCCCCGGTGGCACAGCTGTTGAGCGCTGCTCTGTGGAGCTGTCAGCAGCGGCGACGCGAGTTCGACGCCCGGCCGGGGAGAATCCCACATGACGCGGCAGACCTCTCCTGCCTTGCCCGCTGCTCCCCTCAGCAGTGTATTTTGGTCGATCTGCCTGTTCTGCTCCCCACTCTGTCTCTGGTGAACCCTCTCGCTGCCCCACACCTCTGGCCTGTACCCCAGCTTGTATGTATAAATAAAAAAATAAATCTTTAAAAAAAAAAAAGAGATTAGATTTGTTCTGGAGCCACCAGGTGTTACCAGTGATTCCAAAACTTGGAGTTTAAAAAAAAAAAAGAGAACTTCAGCATAAATGCAACAGTGAAACTAATCCAGTTAGTAATGCAGAGGGATTTTCTGTTTTTAAATCAATGAAAAACTACACTTTCTTTGATCTTTTTTCTTAATTTTGTTTTATCTTTTTGTTCATGTTAAACTGGGGATGTATAGAAGAGAGAGAAGGAGGAAGGAAGGAAAAGATAGATTGTGCAGCTTCATATTCAACATTGTATTTTAGGTTTGAAAGTTGCACTGAGATTGGAGGCCATTATTATTTCTCTCTTCAAAGGTTATAGGATTAACCCAGACCACTTTTGTGCTATGATTCTCTCTGGGAGGCCATATGCTGACATGTGGAGGTTGTGAAGTTTGTATCTCTAAGGATAATATTTGAATTTAAAAGAATGTTTAAGTGGAACACACTTGACTTTCTTTGTGTTTTGAATTGCTCCTTCAGGTAGTTTCTTGTTTTGATTATTGTTCTCTATTTGCCTTGTGAATCTGTCCAAATATTTATGAGCCCACACACATTTTCCTGCAGACACTGCCCTCTGTGACGGCCCACTGGTGGGTAGATGACTATTGTGCAACAACACACATTTACTGCCTTCTGTAGACCATGGCTCTCTCTCCAGTAACATTTTGGTCTCAAATACATCTGGAATAGTTTATAAATTACAAATTCTGAACTAAGTAGAGGGCAGACTCCCTCTGTAAAATATTGATAAAAATCAGCCAGTTGAGATTTTAGGAAAACATTCATTCATTTGTTTAGTTATTGGACATCTACTCACATTATACCCAGCACTGTGCTGGGTTGTGAGCATAAAAAACATGACACAGTTCTGTTCTCCAAAAGCTCATACTTCCATCAGGGAAGGAGTAACTTAAAATTTACAGTAAAGAGGTAAAAGTGGAGAATAGTGATCATATAATATGTAATCTATACCACACACTTTTAAAAAAATTTACTCATATATATTTTACATCATTGTTCGTTTTGGACAATTGCTTTCTCCTCTCAAGTGTAGTCCCTGTGAAATTCCCACAACCACTTCACCCGTGTACCATCATCATAGTCCCTTGTGCCCTTCCCTCCCCTGTTTTGACCATTCCTTCCCCCTCCCCTGCAGAATGTCTCATTTATAGTTGCTTGTTAATTTTGTTTTTTAATTTACTATTATTTTTCCCTGACCCCTTATTTTTGTGTCCCTTGGGTAGATTTCCTAGGAGTGGAATTGCTGGGTCATATGGTAGCTCCATTTTTAGTAGTTTGAGGAACCTCCACACAGCTTTCCATAGTGGTTGGACCAGTTTGCATTCCCACCAGAAGTTTAGGAGTGTTCTTTTTCTCCACATCCTTGCCAACATTTGTTGTTGCCCATTTTTTTTAATATGTGACATTCTCACTGGTGTAAGATAGTATCTCATTGTGGTTTTGATTTGCATTTTCCGGATTGCAAGTGGTGCTGAACATTTTTTCATATACCTGTTGACCATTTGCTTTTCCTCTTTGGAAAAGTGTCTGTTTAGCTCTTCTGCCCCCCCCCTTTTTTTTTTTTTTACTGAATTACTGAATTGTTTACTTTGTTTTTATTAAGTGTGTGAGCTCTTTGTAGATCTATGTGATCAGTCCCTTATCAGTTGTATGGAGTGCAAAAATTTTCTCCCAATCAGTAGGGTGTCTGTTTTGGTTAGTGTCTCTTTTGCTGTACAGAAGCTTTTTAATTTGATGTAATCCCAGCTATTTATCTTTTTCCTTCACTTTCTTTGCTTTGGGGGATGTCTTTAAAGTTGTTACTGAGATGTATGTCATATAGTGTTTTGCCTATATTTTCTTCTATGTATTTTATGGTTTCAGGTCTTATGTTCAGTTCTTTAATCCATTTTGAGTTTATACCACACACTTTTAAAAGAAAAGGGATTTACTTTTTTTGTTGCTGTTAAGATCATAAATTTTATGTTATGTGTTTCTCCCCGCAATTTAAAAAACAACAGTGAAGGTATAGGTGCTCTTAATACTTCAGCCAGGAAAACTGACTAAAGTAGGACAGAGAAAACCAGAGGAATGGACAGCTTCAGGAAGGGCTCTTGTGGAAAGACAGGGAGCCTGGAAGAAGAGCTGGAGAGGGAGAAAGAACACAGTGCCTTCTTTTCCTTATCTCCAACATGGGGGTGGGGGTTAAGCACCTAATAGAGACTGTTAGGGTCAATAGGTTAATTCAAGCTCTTGGAATTCTGCCTAGGAATTCAGTCTTTAAAAAACTTCTCTTCACATCCTTTTTTTCTTTTCCAGTGGTTACCTGTGATTTTCCTTAGCTGTAGATGTTGATATTTTGGTATTTTTACACAGTATGCCTCTCAATAGATGTTTGTGGTTTAACCTTTCAGACCTCCTCATGCTCTCCCCTGTGTTTCTTCTCCTCTCTAGCGCACCTCCTGTGTCAGATCGTATGTCCTGTGAACATTTGGAAGCCGCCTCATTTCCCATTCCCTCGAGAAAGAGCGTATTCTGTGGTTTCTGTCCTCTGACTTGTGGTAGATTTTGCTTGTCCACCACAGACACTTGTTACAGGTGCACTTTTTTAAGGGATGCTTAACTGCAAAAGTCATTTCTTCACATTTCCACACCCTCCCCCCCCCCGCTTTTAAAATAAAGGGGCAGAATAAAGAGACACAGTTAAATGACTGTGTTCCCACTGTCACCTAATATTCCTTTCCAGAATCATCTTTGAAGTGATTGGACTCTGTTTTGAAATAAAGTGTTAAAGAATAAAGAATTAGAGTAAGGATCAGCTTGAGACAAACTATATGTGGTGAAATTGATTCACTTAATCAGAGACTACTCCAGACACACACTTTTTTTGGGGGGGAGAAATTAATTTAATTTCCTAGAATCAAATAACTTGGAAGTGGGTTGGCTAATATTCAAAGCAGCCTGAGTCTGTACTCCTAACCAAGGGTTACATTCTTTGTTTTCTTATCAAATTGAAGACAAATTGTCAGTCCAGGCTTTCACACCCACTGGTCACTGGTCTAATCTAAACCCAACGTTGAAAATAACTTCATATCTCTTAAATTTGCATCTCTGACATTCTCCTTGATAGATTTGAATTTTTCTTTTTTTTTAAATTTATATTTTTATTATTATTTTTGTCTTTTACATTTTGTGTTCCCCTTGGGTAGCCCACCACCAATTCACCCGTGATCCATCTCCATGGTCCCTTGTGTTCTTTTCTATTCTATTTTGTGCCCTTTTCCTCCCCTCCCCCTGCGCCCCCCGCTGAGTGTGTCTCTCCTATTTGGTTTCCTTATGGTCCTGTTATAAGTGAAACCATTCGATATTTTTCTCTTTCTTTCTGGCTTATTTCACTGAGTATGATCCCCTCTAATTCCATCCATGTCGCTGCAAATTGCATGTGTTTATCTTCTTTGAATGCTGAATAGTATTCCATTGTATATATGTACCACATCTTCTTGATCCAATCATCTATTTTTGGGCATCTGGGTTTCTTCCATACCTTTGCTATTGTGAACAGTGCCGCAATGAACATACAGGTGCATGTATCCTTTCGGATTAGTGTTTTTGTGTCTTTTGGGTAAATTCCCAAAAGTGGTATTGCTGGGTCATATTTAGCAGTTTGAGGCATTGCCATACAGCTTTCCATAGTGGTTGGACCAGTTCACATTCCCACCAGCAGTGTAGAAGAGTTCCTTTTTCTCCACATCCTTTCCAGCATTTGTTGTTGCCTGTATTTTTAATGTGTGCCATCCTCACAGGTGTGAGGTGGTATCTCATTGTGTTTTTGATTTGCATTTCCTTGATTATAAGTGATGGTGAGCATTTTTTCATGTATCTGTTGGCCATTTGCTTTTCTTCTTTGGAGACGGGCCTTTTGAGCTCTTCTGCCCATTTTTTGACTGGGTTATTGGCTTTGTTTTTGTTGAGTTGTGTGAGTTCCTTGTAAATTTTTGTTATCAGTTCTTTATCAGATGTATTGTGTGCAAAGATTTTTTCCCAGTTGGTAGGGCAGACACACACTTTCTTAGGGTAACTGGACAGGTTACTATTACATTCTGATAGAATGAATTTGCTAAAAGTGGGGATGCAGGTTTCATCTGAGATATTCTAACCTTAGTCGCAGGCCTTGCTTGATTATTTATAGTTATATTCCTAAGAACTGAGGTGTGAGCCAGTGCTCTTGCACTTTTGTGACTCTTGATTTGCTTTTCTTGGTTCCATTCATCATCAGGAGTAGCAAGAATCTTGTGCTTGATCTTGATATAGCTACATTAGGCCACTTGCTCTACTTATTTTCCTTTAATTCAGCCTGTGCTCTACTATAAATTGAGTTCCTGACTGTGTGTCAGACACTATTTTAGGCAAGGCATAATATTCTAGGCAAGTTAAAATAACAACAAAGATTCTTGCCAGTGTGGAGCTTATGTTCTTCTGTGGAGAAAGAAGCAATAGTCGTAATAGATAAGTGTATGTTAGGTGATAAACGTTATAGAAATGAAGTTTCCCCTTTTTAAAAAGGAATGGCCAAGGCAATCCTCGCTGAGGAGATATTTGAATCAAGATTGGAAGGGTAAGGGTGTTCCCAGGGGCCATGTGGGCAAGAGCCTTTTTGGCAGAGAGAACAAACAGCTCATATATGGGCCTGTGTGCTTGGGAGGGAGTGCTGGGAGACAGGGTCAGGGGGAAGGTCACAGGATGAAAGATGATGTTGCAGATGGTTGTGAAGATGTTGGCTTTTGTTCTCTAAGGTGGAATAGGGAGCCGCTACTGAATTTTGAGCAGGTAAGTGACAAGATCTCACTTTTTTAAAATAGTATATACTGAACTGTTGAGTGAGAGAGGACTTGGTGCAGGGTGGGGATGAGTAAGGACAGACACCTGATGCATTAGGCCATTGCAAGTAGAAGAGGTGACCAGATGGCTTTGACTGGGATGATGGTAGCAGAGGTGGGAGTTGGTAGGGTTCTGGATATATGTACTTTCGTAGCTCAAACTTTACATAGCATTTTCTGGTCAACTATATTCTGATTCAGCAGTTTAGCCACACACATTTCTAGGAGTGGTAGAATGGTCTCTCAATTTGTTAAGAGTATACAGCATTTGTTTGGGTAAGTGTTTTGGGTGCAAAATTCATTACTTTATGAATTAATCTTGTTTCAAAGCTGGAAAGAATGTAGCCATCCTTTAACCCCAGTAATGGAATAAAAGAGAAATATATATATATCTTAAAAAGTCATAAGCCTTTTAAAAAAGGCATACAGACATTTAGAATAGAAAAAGCAAAATTGCAACCACCACTAAAATTTGGTACATCTTCTTAATGAGTCAATTAAAAGTTTCCTCTATTTGGAAGGTTTGCTAGGTTCAGTACAAAAATGGAAGTCATTTATAAAATAAGTATTGCTGGACTTGAGAGCTAAGCAAAATATTACTGAGGCCAACTAAAATCATGTGGAATTCAGCCAAGATTAGCCAACTCCAAGTGTGGTGAACCCTGGCTGAGGGCAGAATGCTGACAGGGCAGGGATGAGAGGTAGCCCGGATATCAGAAAGGAACCTGATAGCAATGGAGGGAATTTTCACCTGATGTAGCACTTAGTACTTAACACTCTTGCAGTCACTTCTGCTTGCTTGTTTTGATATCGTCATGCATTGTTAATATATTTATATAAGCTTCGGCAAGAATTCTTAGTGAACTTGTCAGTCACAGTTGGGTGGCCCGGAGGCCCAGGCCTACTGTCACACCTCAGGCTGTTGGCCTCATGCTGCCAACCTAACCTGGGCCAGATGCTAAAGGGGAAAGAATATTTTAGAATTTCACTTGAAATCTCAAACTCTTAGATAAGTGGGGGAACGAGGCCCAAATTTGTTTTTAGAACATAAACTCTTCAACAATAAGACCTAGGTCACTTCTTTTCTTTGGATGTCTTAAGGCAGCCTTTGAGTGGTAGAGAGAAAACAGGAGGAGAGAGATAGTTTGGTTTAAATTCCAGCTTTTCTTTCTATTTTCTGTCAGACTTAAACAAGACAAATAACCTGCTCGGGTCTTAGTTTTCTTTCTTCAGCAAGGTTTTTCCATATGTACTCACTAAAGGTGCTTGTAAGGGAACATACCTGGTGATATAAACAAAGTATGGGAAGCATCTTGGTACTGTGCAGGGTGTATTCCTTCCTTTCTCCACCAATGGCTCGAACCACTAATTGTGATTGAGGATTAACATCATAGATGTTTATGGTTTGCATAATTTTGTATATGAAGTATATTGCATTTCATAAATTATGTGATTAATGTGTCAGAAGACCCTAAGACAAAATGAAACAAGTCTAACAAAATTTTTTATTTTAGTGATTGTTTGCAATTTGGTGTTTACAGATTCCTCTTCTTAGTGCGCCTCTTGCCACATTGCTAAAGACAATCATAGTAACCAAAAAAGCAGATGTGAATTTCCATTCCTTGTGGATGGAGAAGAGGAGGCAGGATGACCTAATAGGACTCTTGATATACCACAGATGCCTCTTGGCTGCTTTGCTCTGCTCATCATGGTTAACTGAGTGGAATTTTCTTACTTGAGGATTTGTAATATTTAAAAAGGGCCCGAGAAACTGATTGACCAACATTTTAAAAATAGGATCATAACTGAAAATTGAGCAGTAAGGTTTGGACCTCATCCGAAGACATCTTTGTGTACTTATTGGAACATATCTTTTTTATATCTATGACCCATTTGATGGTTTCAAACCTTGTGTATGAAATCAGGAATATGACTAGATTTTTTTTCTTGGGTGAGGTTCAGTTTTGAAATTGAAATTCTGAGATCCCAACTTTAGTTTTAAGCTGTAGAGAAGACAGTCTTGGAGGATGCCTATGAAATTAGTGGATAACTGATACTCTATGCGTGGGAAGCCACTCAAACTGTTGGGCTTGCCTCACCATGTGGGGAAGGTTAACAGAAGGAGGCTGGGGAGGCTCACCAAATGGGTGGTGTAGGTTTCTTCTGGCTACAGTAGATTCAGGAGCACAGATGGCTACTGGTATTAATTAAATATCTAAAAGAATCTGAGCCCGTTGAAAATTGATGCAATATAACCACAGATTTATTTCAATATTGTCTTTCTGAAATGTGGTGCATGAAAAACGAATCTTATCTAATTGTATGTAAATTCTCCAATTTAACATGATTTTGGGAAAGGCTTTTGAATGATTAAAGTTTCAGGTCTCTCACTACAAAGTGTTCTATTTTTATTTTCCTATATTTATCTGGAAAGACTGTAATCACTAACAATGAAATAAAGACGTGATAAAGGAACTGTTAAGTTCTTATACAAGTAGTATACACTGCATAGAGGATAATCATTAGCAACATTTTGTGCTTGCTTTTTCTATGAAACTATATGTGGCGGAGAATTAGAAAACTCACATCCACAACAAATCAACTTGAAAGGATTCTAATTGGAAAAATAAGTAGAAAGTTCATAAATCATTATAGCCAAGGGGTAGTTGGCTTAGTAGTAGTGGTAGTTCTCTTAGTTCTCTGATATACATATATGTATGTTTGTCAGTTTATACATATGTGTGTATGTGTTATCAGTTTATACATGTATTTTATTATTATAAAAACTATGGAAAGTATGAAAATCCCTATGAAGTAGGAGGTAAAAAATCCCCGATGACCCAACCATCTTGGAACCACTACTATTAAAATATTTGTTTTAACTCTTTTTTCCCCTCTTGTCTTAGTGTAGTTAGGATCATTCTAGGCATGCTGTCTTAGAAACCCTGGATTTGTGCAACCTGATGTCCCCAGCACCTTGAGGGGTTTAGGATGGAGGTATGGAGTCTGAGCTATTAAAGAATGAACCTGGAACTGCCAACCTTTTCTTTTTTTTTTTTTTTTAAATCAGTCCATTTTTGTTTAAATGATATTGGTTAGGTATCATCATTTGTAGCCCAAGTCATCCTAAACCAAGAAAATGGTGTTGACTATTAATTTTTCCTACATATGACTTCTTTTACAACATGTGGATGTAGAATACATTTCACAAGTAAACTGTCAAAAACGAAACATTTTCTTTAACTTTAACCAAGGAGGATTTCCTTTGTTTTCTTGATCTCTCATCATGAGATTTAATTTTTTTTATTTTAATGATTTTTTAGTGTTTTAACTAGTAACATTTCCTCTTCTTTTCAAATTTTTTAAAATTTTTTATTTTTTTTTAAGATTTATTTATTTATGCACACAAGAGCGGGGGTGTCAGATAGAGGTATGGGGTAGGGGTGAGAGGACTCTCCAGAGACAGAGTGGGGAGCAGAACAAGCAGATTGACTGAAATACACTGCTGCGGGAAGCAGCGAGCTAGACAGGAAGAGGTCTGCTGCGCCATGTGGGTCAGCGCTGCAGTGGCTGCCCATAACTTTGTAGTTCCACCAGGGAGGCTCTCTTCTTTTTATAAATATCACTTTACCACAGTGCATGCAATGCTGTTCCTTTGTGTAGACTTTTTTTGAGCAACTACTATATTTCTGGCAATTTTTCACACTTTGCTTCATTTAAAAACCCAGGAGGTGTCACTCTTTCACCCAGTTTGTGAGTGTTCCTCTTTACAGGCTGTTTAACCCATTGGTGTTCACTGAATATTTGATCCTATCCTTGGCATCTTGTATTATTTTTTATGCTTTCTTATTGTTTACCTTTTTCTGCCTTTTGTCTTGCTTTATCAAGTTTTCTTTCTTTTAAAGAAGGAAAAGAATTTATGATGAGAACTATATGGCTAGCTTTTGTCCTAATGGTGGGTACACTTACCACTTATCGCTGGAATGTTATGTCTGGAGTTCCCCTAAACCTTGAGTGTTCAGCACATTCTTTCCTTCCTTCCCCTTATTGCCTAACTTTTGTTAAAATAATAAGAAATATTATCTTACTTTTTTTTTTTTTTTACTTTTTGCTCAAGTACCCTTGCTGAATATTTGTATCATGATTTCATTAGCACGCATAACTCAGGCCACTCTAGCTTTGTTATTAGCTCTATTATTCATAGCTATTTCTCTTATACTTTTATGTTTATACTTTACATAGTTTCTGCTTTTCTGTGTTCTTATTCTAATACATATATTTAATTAATCATATTGTCTTAAGAATTTTTCTTGCAGAAAAGATATGTGCAAGATATATTTTTGAGTCCTTTTGTGTCAGTATTTTCTTCTTCTTAATGATAATAATAATTGCATGATCATTTAGCTACTATTTAGAATTCTTTGGGCACAGTCTTTGCCCTTTAGAGTTCTCTAAAATAGTACTCAGTTGTTTCTTAGCAGTTAATATGGCAGATGAGAAGCCCGGTGTCCATTTCAATTATATGCATTTATTTTTTCCCCATCTTGATGGAGGTTCAGATGTCTATTAAATTTTTTCCCCCTGACATTTAGAAATTCTGGGACATGTTGATCTTTTATGATTAATTCTGCCAAGTTCTGAGTGAGTAATTTCAATTTGAAAAACTCACTTTTAAGTTTTGTTTTCCCCTATTATTTGCTTGTTACTTCTCCTTCATGCACGTACTATTTCTTCCTTTGTTTCATTTTCTCTTTCTGAAATTCGTTTTGTACACATATTTCATTTTTGGCTCTTGTTCTGGATCTATCTTTATCATTGATAATTTCCATTTTTTCATTATTTTCCTGGGAGATTTCATTGAGCAGATCTTCTCAGTTGTGGGTTTTGTTTTCTGTAGTAGCCAGCCTGCATTTCACTGCCTCTATTACTTTTTTTTAACTTTCAAATACTGTTTCCTGATGGTCCATTTTCATCTTTCATTGCAATAAGGTTTGTATCAGTGATTCACCATTTTATTGAGTTTTGCTAGTAATGTAAATTTAAAATTTGTAAACTTGTCTTGTTTTTTGTATCTATCCTAACTATTCAGAGTATTCTACTTCTCTTAAAAGATCAGAGCACTTTCTCTGTCTAGTTTGCTATCTTCTCTATTGACTCTTCTGGCCAGGGAGGTTTAGTTTGTCTAGTGTTGGTAACTGAAATATGCTTTGTCAGAGGTTGTGTTGATCATTATTCAGTTCTTTTCAGTATAGGCAAAACTAGGGGAACAGTTAAATTTATAATTCCTCATCATTAGCCTACAGTTGTAATAGTTTGTGTGGCGTAGGGGTAGATGGAGCTGTAGGCAGGGAGAGACAGCTGCAGGGCAGAGTTCCCTTTATTGTGGAACAGTCTCCCTTTTGTGTTGCTTTGGCAGCTCTGTGCCTACTGGAGTAGTTTCCCGTCCCCCTAGATTGTTGGCCGCCCTAGCATTCAGGCAGAAGCTCTAGCAAGTCTCTTTGTCTAGTACTCTTCTTGCCTCCAGCCTCCACTCTAATCCAGGAACTGCCCACATATTCTGGAGAGGAGATCCTGGTGGACTGGCCCCTCTGTGGGTAGTGGAGTGATTAAGAATTTATGCTTGATATGTACACAGAGGGGCACTGTAAAGGTGTAGTTCTAAAATTTTATCTAGTTATGCAAGCAAGCCATGGCAAATTAATAGAGTTTGAGAAAAAAAAATAAACCAATGCTACTTCTATAAAAAATTTAAAAAAGCAAAGAATTTAAGCTTGAGTCTGATAGCCCACGGTATTTCAGTGATGCTTTTGCTACATTTAACGTTGGGTGGGCATCTTGCTTCTCTCTCTGAGCACTATTTTACTGGTGAGTATAATATTTTGTTAATAGCTTAAAGCACTTATTAGGGTTTCTGGCTCTCAATAAATGATCAGTGGCTGTGGTTATATTGTTGATGATCCAAGGACTGGCTTTTCACTGGGCTCTCCACTCACTGTTTGTTTTCCTACATCATCTCTTGCTGACTCCTCCTGGGTGTGCAGGTTGGAGGATATTCAGTGGCCAGTGGTGGCAAAGAATTTGCCCTCTCAAGTTAGTTGGATGATTTTAGCATGAAGAGTAATGCTAAAAGGGAAGGGAAGGAAAGGGAATCATAGTATTATCTTGGTTTTTGTTATTTATATGTAATTCTTTAAACTATCTGAAATTTATTTTAATAAATGATGTGAGGTAAGAGTCCACTATTTGGAAAACATAAATAATTAGGGTAATACCTTTTATTGTATAATATAATTGATCTTTCCCCCCATTATTAGTAATAACTTGTTAATATGCTCAAGTTTGTTTCTGGGCTTCTAGTTCTATTCCTTTGGTAAATCTGTTTAATCTGGCTTAGTGCCGTGATATTTGAGTCTTTCTTCACAGGCAGAAATAGTTGTTTTTTTGCTGAAATAAATATGTACCGATCAAAGCAATTGATGTGTTATGGTTGGATTAAGTGGATTTCATCCACACTGACAAAGCTAGAATTGGAGAAGAGAGGGAAACACACACAGCTATCCCTTAATGAAGCCCTAATTCTTTAAATGGCATACGAAGAGTTGAAAGATAAATTATGAAGTGATCATTATTTTCCATGCCAGCCTGTGAATAATAGCAGCTTTGTGTTCTGAGAATTCTGAGAGGCTTTTTTTTTTTTCTTAATCTTAGTGCACCTCTAGGCATATCAGAAGTGATCAAGTGCAGACCTAGCTAATGTTCCATGGGAGGTGCTCCAAATGCCTGTAAGCCATTTTCTTTGGTTACTGTCTTCTGTTATCTAAATAGTGCAAATGTCACCAAGCTTCCTCCATTTCGCCCTTTGTCCTCAAGTTCCGATTTATTCCTCTCTGAACAGTCTGACTTCAGAAATAGTATAGGGGTAAGACAGGCTTTAGAGTCTGACTACTTGGGGTCACTAGAGTTACTCCTGCTTCTTCCTCTCACTGGCTTAGAGACTGCGGCAGATTAGTGTCAGTAGTTCCTCACTTCTAACATGGAAACGGAAACAGAATCCCTCTTAGAACTTTTGTAAAGGAATGTATAATGTGCCTTTTGTAGTAAATGCTCATGACCTAGTCAGTTCAGTTCAGGCTGCTGATAGCAAATTACCATGGACTGGGTGACTTTCTCACAGTTCGGGAGGTTAGAAATTTGACATCCGGTGCCAGTATGGTCACATTCTTGATGAGGGCCCCCTTCCTGGTTTCCAGATGGTGGTCTTTTTGTATCCTCACATGGTGGAGAGAGATCATTTCTCTGGTGTTTCTTCTTTTTAGGGTATTAATCGCATTCATGAGTGCTCCATCTTAGTGGCCTTGTTACCTCCCAGAGGTCCCATCTCTTAATCTCATCGCATCAGGGGTTAGGATTTCAACATAAGAACTTGGGGGGTGGAGTGGGGTGGGGAAAGAAACATTCAGTCCTTAACAGTTTTTATGCCTTCTGTTATTTTTTCTCAGCTGATAGAAGTGTTAGCACATGCCTGAGGGGTAGCAGGATCCCCAAACTCTTAAGAGGAGTACACACTAAAGGGATCCTGTCATCCTAAGCACAAAGGCAAAGCAAACTTAGTGTGATAGTTCTTAAATAGAATTAGTATGCCTAAAGAGGGGGGAGAAAGGATATTCCTAATAAAAGTCTCCTAATAAAACAACCCAAATTACCCAGACCCTAGTGGGCAAATGGCCAAACAGGGTTGGCCTGAAGAAGGTCCACTGAGGCTTGAAAGCTTGCCACAGGTCTAAGGTACCTTTTGGTAGACAACAGCAGCAAGAGGCAAGAAGGGGTTTAGGCAGGTCTTAGAGGACTGGGACAAAAGGAGATGCCACATCAAAATAAGTGCTACTATTGTCAGCCTTCCCAGGTGTCAATATCTGTCACCCTCAAGTCTTTTCCAAGTCACCTACATGTGTCTCCTTCAAGCCACCCCAAGTCTCTCCTTGCAGATCAAAGCTGGAGAAACTAGCTCCTGAGCCTGTATGTGTTCAGTTTTACATCAAACATGACTGCTTAATTCCACCCCTAGGTCCCAGTTGCTTCCGCATCAGGGAATCTGGTTCCCCATCAGGCATTCTGGGGACTTGTAGTCCAAGGCAGATACTTGTAAGGTAGAGGCAGGGAAAATAGTGCTCATTCACTGCCTTGTGATATTTCGTCCCCTTCAGAAGGAGAGGTTGCAACTTCATGCTAACCATTTCTGAGCAGTGTCAGAGTGTAACTCCTTTGTCAGATTCAGAAGTGTTTGCATATATTTTAATCTAGTTTTGCTTTTAATGGAAGGGAGGTCCACTCAAAATTTCTTCATTTTTTTTTTATATTGTCCTGGGTGTTCACCTTTGTCTTTCTTGTATATCAAGAAGCCCAATAATTGTCTGTTGGGTAGTTGGTGATAATTTTGAAAAGATCTTGGCTTTTGGGGGGTTTTGCACACTTTCAGGATGATGTGTAAGCTTCAGCTACTTTCTGTGCTCACTTTCATATATGCACACTTGCTCTCATAGTAGCATACAGAGACAATCTGATTTCTAAATAGTATTTCAAATAAAAATTCCTCATTTTATACTTATCTTAATTATCTTGATCATAGTTACCTGCTTTTAGACCTCTGGGTCTATAGAACAGATTTGTGGGTCATGATCCATATAACTTGGGAAGTGCCAATCCTAGCAGAGAAAGCAAAGAGGAAGTTAACCTTGACCTATTTAGGCAGGAAAGAAACAGCCAGTCCTTGGGCTTTGTGTTATTTTTAATCAGAGAAAGCAAAATCATTGCAGCAGTTACCCTGGGTTAGATAATTGAAAGGACTCACAAGATTTTACAGAGTATACTTACCTAGAGCTTTAGTAAATACTAAAAGTACTCTAAGGCAGGGGAAAGAAAACACCGGCATGGAGGGCCAGAACATTCCAGGTGCCTTTTTATTTGTGTAGAATGCTTTTCATCTTTGGATCTTGAGCCTTCAAGATATATGTTTGATAACATGGCTTAGACAAAAGATAGTAGAACAGAGTAGTGTGTCTAGAAGGATACACACACATATATTGTCAGTTAATATTTGACAAGAAATAAATGGAATTCAGTGGAGGAAGGATTTTCTCAACAAACATGCTGGAACAATTGGATTTCCAATGGCTTAGAAATCAAATGTAAAACCTAAAACTTAAGCTTCTAGAAGAAACAGGAAAACTTTTTGTGCCCAGAATCTGCATTTTAACAAAATTTCCAAGTTATCCTTTGCACATTAAAACTTGAAAAGGAAAATAAAATTGAAAAGGATAGTCTCATAAGGTGGGTGTTGAAGGATGACTAATAGTTATGCAGGTGGAAAAGGGCTATGGGGGAGAAACAGATGATTCAGCAAAGGGTCAGTGGGTGCAGGGGCTGAGGCCTGATGAGCATGGGCACTGGCTTCATTGAACAAGTTCATGTAATAGTTTTTACCAATGTGCAGTAAAAATTTTTTTTTAAATAAACCTTTTTACTTTATTTATTTATCTTTTTTTTTATTTATACATACAAGCTGGGGTACAGGCCAGAGGTGTGGGGCGGCAAGGGGGTTCACCAGAGACAGAGCGGGTAGCAGAACAGGCAGATCAGAGATACACTGCTGAGCGGAGCAGCGGGCGAGGCAGGAGAGGTCTGCTGCGCCATGTGGGATTCTCCCCGGCCAGGAGTCGAACTTGCGTCGCCTCTGCTGACAGCTCCACAGCGCAGTGCTTAACTGCTGCGCCACCGGGGAGGCCCATGTGCAGTAAAAATGTTTAAAAGCTCAATAAAATGAGCTTTCTATATGCAAAATTAAATTTATTCAAGTTTTAAATTCTTTTTAAATTTTTGTAAAAGGTTAGTGTTAGCAAATTGTAGGGTTCATTTCTGTTTGAAGTGTTGTTTTTTTTTTTTTCCCTTGGCAAAATAAAGTCAGCAAACCTATGTTTAACTCACCATGCTTTTAGTTTTATGGTCTTTTTTTTTCCCTGACTGAAATTCAGCTAAGACTTTGGCTGCTCCTAAGTTAGAGCACTAAGAGTGGTTTGGTAGAGTATTGGGCAGCTGGGGTGGGTAGGACTATTGAAGTAGACAGGGGCCAAGTCCTGGGGAAATTCTGGATGGACCTGGAAGACTGTGGAATTGGACTTGATCCCCAGATCTTTGAAGATTGTGATATAATTTAGATTTGCATTTTAGAAAGATAACTTCAGTGGTTGGGTGAAGGAATTAGAGGTGAAACTATGAGGCTTGTGTGGGTTTCGGTGGAGTATGACTAAGGCTTATGTATAGCAGAGAGAGAAGGGATTTTAGTAACACTGAAAAGGTAGGCTTTGGCAGGATTTTTCAACAAATTGAGTGGAAGGACAATATAGATAGCAGAGAAAATATATATTTTATTTACCTGAAGGAGCTAGAATTGATAGGAATTAGCACTCCATCAGATGGAAGAAGTAACACTATATTATTGAAATTATTCTCAAACTTTAAACTTTAGTGAATATAGTATGCCCAAATAAGGACAAGTCAGTGCAATTCTCAAAGCTCTTAAATGGATTGATTTAAGTGACTATAGAGTAGAGTGATTGAGAATCTGTGCAGTGTATTCCCTCAAAGACGAAGAGAAGCTCATTAAAATGAGATCAGTTAGGTAATCCATCTCCACACTTAAGTACCCATTCATGAAAAGCCATGCTGCATATGACAGAAAATGCAGATTTCATTCATTTTATGACATATATAACTCCTTGAGAGAATGATGGTTAATAAAAATATTGTGAACTGCAAAGGTTTTCTGACTTATTGTGCAGAGCTTAACTTGATACCACTGCATATTATGTAGAGCAAAATTGCTTTACAGAATGGTTTCTGGTGAATTTCAGAATCTACTGCAAGTTAATAAAAATTTGGGAAGAATTTTAGAAAACAATGTAGTTGAAACCATTACTTATACCAGATTTCCCAACAAAATCATAAATGAGGTTTAACTAATAAACAGAAACTTCTGTTTCTCTGGTCTCTGTGCATTAATGAGTTTACATGAAGGCTTTTCTGTTGGCATGGCTTAAAATCAAGTATGTTTTCCAAGAGAGGTCAAAATACAGTGAATTATTTCTGGTAATAGACTTTTCTCCAACCTGCATATAAAGACAGTTTGCTGTTGTAAGGTCATCTGCACTTTATTACACTATGTACTTTGGTACATAAGGAAATTCTGTGGAAGCTTATGTGGAAGGTTCAGTATGGAAAGAGAATTAATGTGATTTTTGATTTATGGGGTTTATTAACTTTCATGAGTATACAAGAACCTCAAAATCCACAGAAGAGGAGGAGAGGATTATAGAAGGAGAGGACATCTGTATAATGTGGGGTTTTGTTTTGCTTTGTTTTCAAGATAACATGAGATTTTTCACCATTCATGCAAAAGTGCCACTTTTATTAAGCAGAATTGTAGAGGGCCAGGGCTACTGTCAAATGTTTATTTAACCTGGCAGAGTAAAGATGTAGTGTCACTATCTTTCTTATTTTCCTGTTTTGTACCTCCTTTATACTACTATAAAGCATGTCAGATACATTTAAAATTCGTGGGAAATATGATTAGTCTTAGTTACTTTATAAAAGAGGCTGGATTGCAAGGGCTTTTATGATTCTATCTAGAAACTCAGTACTTGTGGTCTTTGTCATAAAGGAGAACAGATGGATGTTTGAAATAATGTAGATTATTTAATATGGAATCTGAATTCATTTATGACATTTAGTGTTTTCCAGTAGTGAGGAAAATTTCATTTCCTAATGAACTACATTTAAGCACTGCAGAAAATTAACATTTCATCCACTCAGCTGACTTCACAGGAGCCTTCTACTTTATCATTGACACTTGCTATTGTAATTTATATATTGATAATATTTGACACGAGAACTTGAAATATTTTCTGGCATGATTTTGATGATACTTCTGTACCAGGAAATCCTCATTTAATGTCCTTGATAGGTTCTTGGAAACTGACTTCAAGCGAAGCTTAAAACCAGTTTTAACCATAGGCTAGTTGACATAAATGAGAATTAAGTTTCTATGGTAGTTTGTTGCCAAAAAATCAACAAATTTCTAAATTAGGACTGACTCAAGACACATGTAATTTTAAATAATCATTGGTATTCGTTTATCCCTTTCCAAACACACTTACTCCAGTGCAGGGTTGCATGTGGCCACAGCCCATTCCAGTAACAGGGTACCAAGTAGGCATCAACCCTTGGACAGGACACCCTTCCATTGCAGAGCACACTCACACACACTCCCACTCTCAGACCTGAGCAATTGAGAACCTATTGTGCACATCTTTGAGGAGTGGGAGGAAACCCGACTACCTAGTTAAAACCTACACAGCCTTGGAGAGAATGTGCAAACACCACATAAGTGACTCCTGCTGAAAATCTCTTGTAAATGTTGTAAGAAAGGACCTTGAAGAATAGCAATGTTATTTAAGGACCTGTCTTATGCGCTGGATTATTTGCTTTAACTGTTTATACTTTTTAAAATAGAATTTTTCCAAGAGTGTTCATTTATTTTAGAGACCCCAAGTTTTTTGTTACCTGTTCTCTAGAAATAAAGTATTTTCTCTGTGGTTTATTTATTAATACCAACAAAGTATATTAAGTCAATTCAGATTGCCAACTGGATTACAAAAATGTTTATTATTCCTTGGATTAATATCCAGTACTAGTGCTCTATTCATAAGCTCTGTAAATCTGAAGGAGTATGTACTTTTTGTTACATACACTTATATAAGGTTGTTGATATAAATCAAAAGCCGAAGATTTTAAAAACAATTTATTGTGGACAGTTTCAAACATACCCAACACACACAAATAACAAGGTATTGATCACCCAGCTTTAATTATCAATCTTTTACCAACTTTGTTTCTAATATATTCACTTCATTCTTTGTTAGGTATAGATGATGAGTTTCACTTTAAATGATTTTTAGATAACTATCATTCACCTGTTAATATTAGTGTATATATTTATAAATAGCTTGTTCCACATTCCATAATACCATTATCATTCAGAACTGAATTAACAATTTTTTAGTATTATTTAACAATATTGGGTATTGTTAAATAATATTAAATATTAATACAGATTTTCCTGATTTGAACATATATTTTTATGTTTGATTTACTCAGAGTAGTAGCTAAACAAGTTTCACACACTGCATACAAAACAATAATAAATACAAATAATAAGTAATAAATACAAAACAATAATAATGATGTGATTTTACCCCCCACCATTTTCCTGTGTAACGGAAAGAATCATTTAATTCTTTAGATTCCTAGCATCTTCACACATCCACTGGGAATGATTTTTCCCTTTGCTATACTCATCTTAGAGTGATTTATAATGCATAAAGAGAATTAGAGGAGGGCAGGCAAAATGAATGGACCTTATTTTCTTTACTACTCTATTTGATTTCATTAATGGAAGTTATTTGTCAAAACCTTGTTTTGCCTAACTTGGGTTCATCTTATTCCTGGACCATTTCCAGTCACCATTGAAATATAAGAGGTAGCACTGAAAAATGTGTGTGGCTTCTCACTTGTGAGAATATGCATAACAACAACAAAAAAGTAGTTATGACCTAATGATGCATGACTGGATTCCTATTTTCTCTAACAAGAGCCACATGCATTCTTTGAGGATATTTGCTTTGGGTGAAGTTCCAGGATGTCAGAACACTAGGAGTAGAGTAGAATGACAGTCACCATCACAGTCTGACCAGCTCGTCTCAGTAAGGAAATTATAATTATTTCTCTAATTTAGGCTAATCTCTTATCATTGATTGTCTTATCTTAGAACTGGAATCTTTGAAGATTTCTTTAACAATCTGAACCATTGTTTGTCAACTAGTCACCCTCTCCCCAGTTTCTCCTTTTAATTATACATATGTTATACCTTCTCAGTCTAATCTCTTTCACCCTATCCTTCTGTTTCTTTTTATTTTCAATTTTTTAAAAATAGAAATGCTTACATTTAATTTTTAGAGGTACTTCTATATAGTTTTATTATAAACAATAGTAGTTCTTATAAACAACTTTTATTAACTCAACTATTATGAGAGGAAAATGTCAAAGGATTTGAAATCTCAGCTATGACTCCAGAGTGCTTTAATACAGTGGAAAAAAATCCTTCAATTCAATAGCAAACAAGGGAATGTTTATCCTAAAACTGTTATGGGCAAACCTGGGGTGAGGTAGGGGGGTGGGGCGGGGCAGAGAACAGGAATGACCTGTTTGTGAGTCCTTACTCTCACTCTTAGGAATACAGACAAACAGAAATACAAAAGATTTAGAAGATTTACTTACATATGGAGTGAGAAAGGAGAGAGAAGAAAAAAATTTTTTGGTTGCACATGACTGGATGCTGTCTGTCCAACTTGTAGATGGCATCACCTGAGCAGAGACCAGGATGCAATCAGAAGCCTAGAGTGAGGGCCACCTTTGCTATGTCTTTTAAAGTCCCCCTGATGATTCTGCTCCACTCTTAGTTCCCAGAAGTCCTGGTTCAGGAAGTCAGGGGTGGAGTCCTGAAAGCTTCGCCTTTGTCATTGAGTTGGCCTTGAGAGTCACCCACTGGCCAGGAGCTTATTCCTCTTATTAACTAGCTATAACTTCCCAAGAAACAATCCTGTGAGGCAGTTGGTCTTTTCAAAACTTGTTGGGACTAAAACTCTAGGAATTCAATCAATCACTTCTCCCTTTTTAAAAGATGGTAAGTACAGAAAGACAGAACTCTTCCAGCAAAAATTCCCAAAATCTTCTTGATCATCAGTCCCAGTGGACACTTTTCAGTCCTTTGGTTTGCTTCTATATTTCTAAACCCTTGACTTTTTTTTTTTACCTACATTCTCCTACTTTTCTAAATAGTCCATTTTAGTTTTATTTGTAACTGCAGCTTCTTCCTCTCACCAGTGTTGTGTTGTCTATGATTCTGTGGTTGACTTTTCTTACGTATATATACTCCCTGAACAATACCATTTAATTCTACATCTTCTCAACTTACTTGAATTGTCAGTTCAGGTCTATATCACTTTGTTCAACTCCAGTTGGTTTCCAACTGCCTGGCTTTATCTAGATGTACCACAGCTATCCGAAATTAAGCTTTTAAGTTAAACTGAATGTACCATAGCGCTTACTACCTGCTCCTCTAAATCCTGGTCTCTTCCTCCTAAAATATCTGGCTTTGTATATTCAGGTCAAAACCACAAGTGGTACCTGAATATTTTTCTTTCCATCACACTTTTTAAATCTTGTTGTGCTATTAAATAAACTTGTGTTGTGCTAGTAAATAAATTTGCATGATGTCAATGCTTGTAGAATGAAGGCTGAGCACCTCAACCCGGAATTTAAGGCTTGTGGGGAAGGAGAAATAATTATATAAGAATGCCTTATAAAAAGTCTTAAATTTTACTGTTTCTTAAACTGTTCAATGCAACTGGATTAAATAATCCAAGAGGTGTCTTATATTTGAAAGCATTCTGTCTGACAAAATTGCTGCTAGTCAGTCAGTTTTCATATTTATTATCATTTGCTTGAGGAAAAAGTAGATGCCAATATGTTTTACTGATTTGATCTTTGAATGTAACAGCAGCAGCAGTATGAATCTCAGGGTTCTTAGAACAGTTGCAAGCATGGAACAAAACAATAACTAAACTATGGGAAATGGGTATATCACATTCACAAAAAGTAGATGCCTATGTGTTATTGATTTGTCCTTTGAATGTAACAGCAGCAGCATAAATCTTAGGTTTCTTAGAACAGCTGTAATCATGGAGCAAGCCAAAAACCAAATGATGGGAAATGGGTATATCAAAATTAGCAACAAGGGAATCATCAGGAGGCCACATCCTCTGCTGGTGAATCAAAACATCCCAAATCCTTCCTGGCCTCAGAAATTTGAGTAAAGTTACAATTTGTTTATAAGGGGTCAAAAACCAAGCCTTAGGAAGCTCTGATGCCTTTCTTGTTGAGAGCAGGAGCTCCTCCTTTGGGGAGACCAACTCCTCCTCCTCCTGCAGGGCAGTTTGGAAGTGTCAGGACTTGTTTAGGTCTCCTAGCTTCTGTGGTGATCAGCTGGTGGCCTGTTTCCAATGTCTCATCCTACTCTTCCTCCACTTCACTCCACATCCATGTCTTCTGTTGCCCTGACCCAAGGCGCCGGCTGCTCAGCTTCCTTTAGTACTTAGTGTTTCTATGATCAGGGTGGCGTGATGCCACACACTCTCTCACTGTCCTTTATTAGTTAATCAGTAAACTCATCTGCATGCATTGGTATTCAAACTCTGTTTCAGTCCGGCTTTTGATTTTTCTATGGTTGTTGTCCAGAGGCTCCAAGTACTTGTAGCAATCAATTACAGTGCCTTGGCTGCCTCATGTAAAATACTCCTAACATGCAGACATACTTGAAATCTTCATTTTTGATAATAAACTCTACAATGATATCCTTCTTGGTTGAATTTGAACCATCTTCAAGCTCAAACACAGTAAGGAAGTTGACTTTATATTGCCACCGCAGACACTACTTTAACTCCGTGACTTGATCAGTTCAGCCACAAGTATAAAGCAATCCTCTTTCTGGTACTTGAATTCAAAGATTGATACATCATTCAGTGAAACTGAGAGTTGGTGCCGTGGATGCGGTGTACATCCTCCACTGTGCAGTGCCACACTTGGAATCCTGTTTTTTAACTTTTAATAAATTTCCATCTCTGTCTCTGTGAGGACTGTAGTATAGATTGTTTTTCATTTATCTTCTAGTTTATAAACTCTCTTTGTATATAATCTGTTTCATTTGTTCACTGAAATTTTAATTTCAATAATGTTATATTTTTAGTTTTCAGCATTTCTATTTTTTCCCACTCTGCTTACTCTCTGTTCAAGACCTCTTTTTGTTTTTATTTATTTTTTAATTGCGGTAACGTTGGTTTACAGTGCTATACATGACTTAGGAGCATAGGTTCACACCTCCTTGGATGTATGTCATCACACCACATCCACCACCAAAGCACCCACAGTCCTTTACCGTTGGAAACTCTTACTGTAAAATATGGAATATACTTTTTATTCTATTTCTGATGATTTTTGGATCTAAAATTCTTGTTGGTCTCTTTTTTTATTTTTAGTTTTTCTGGTTCCCACTCTGTAATACTTAGTTTCCTTCTGAGTTTTGTCATTAAAAAATTTTTGATCCACTCATTTTCCTTAGAGCTTTATTCAAGTGAAACTTTTTAAAGGTCTCCCTGAAATTGTACTCCTCTGTAAAACTGGATTTACTTTTGCTTCTTGTGGTTAACAAAGGACATTATAAATATAGGACCCCTTTAAATTCTATACCTGAATTTCAGCTGCCACAAATAAAATTAAGTTTGTACTGAATCTTATATGAGACTAACTTGTGGAGAACAGCCTCATTTTACAATTTTTTTTCCCTTTCATCTCAATAAGTTTTCTTGCTGTCCCATTTCTGCATGGGAGACTTATTTTTTATACACTGTTGTATGATGGGGTCAGTCTTTGGGATCCCAATTTAAATAGGGTTTCTATTTAGATTCTTCAAGTTGGCCAAGTCCTAAACCTTTTCTCCTAAGTTCCATGTGGCATTGAAACAGAATATCTCCAGGATCCAATAGAAACTCTTAAGGTTAAAATCTTGAGGGTTAGAAACTAATAAAACAAACAACACCTCCTTTATTTCTCAGAGTTTTGGGGATCAGCAGAACCGTTACTTTCAAGCAAGTTGGCAGTGAAAATTAAAATATAAGGCATTAAGAAGAAAGCTAATGTTCTAATACAGTCTACAAATTCTACTAACTTTTATCTAGCCTTTTTGGTTTCTTTAATCCAGAAGTGTCTATTGTATCACACTGCTGGAAATCAATAAGATTTCTCTCTCTTGGAAAAGTGATTTGACTTTCTGAGGCCTTTCCTTGTTTTTAAAATATCCACATGAGCTAAAAAGCATCTGTCGCTGTTCACCTTCATCATCGGTGTAGCTCTCTAGACTGGATAGGCAGCCACCATTGGTTCTTTTCTCCTCCTGATTCCTTCTTAGACACGTGTCTGGGATTTAGGTCATTCTTCCTTTCCCCCCTGCTACTACTTTATTCTCACACGTTGACCACTGTAGTAGATGCTCTACTCTTATTGCAGTCTTTAATTTTTCTCCTTTCTAGTCAAGTTGTTCACTACTGCCAAACTAGTTTTTGGGAAAACATCCCTTTTCATTAAGTGACAGTACCAGCTTACACGTGCTTCCTTTGTTCCTTTTTTCATAGACTATCAAATCTAGTTCCTCCAAACTCTTAAGTTCAAATTAGATTTCAGTGCTGGATGGGTCCCCTACTGCTCCTTCCTGCGGAGATAGGAAAATAAATTCCAGTGGCAAGCCAGATACCCTTTTTGAGTCTGTCACAGGGCCAGTCTGTCCTACCCATCTTCTGATTACTATATCGTGGGCAACTCTGAGCACTGGTTTTGTTGAGTACTTCTGCTGTTTATTTTTTAATTAAAATTTTTAATATGGTACAATAAATATAGCAAAATTTGTCATTTTTACCACTTTAAACCATTTCACTGATGATAACTGTATTCAGAATGTTGCTGAACCACCACCACTGTCAGTTTGCCAATGGACTCTGCATGACAATCAAACAATAATTTCCCCTTCTGCCCTCTCCAAAAGCTGCTGTGATTCTACGGTGTAAAACTCTGGCCTTCTCTCTCCGTATGGCTACCCTGGAAGAGAGCAGTTCATCTCTCTACAGATTCAGAGCAGTGGCAGCCAGGGGCATCCTCTGAATCACTACTCTCAGTTGACCATTTCATTAAGTCTCTGTTGAACATTTATCACCTGCCTTGCCACTGTAGCAGAGGGTAGGATTGTAGTGGTAAGAGTATGACATGGACTGTGACCTCCCACTGCATTTAAGAACAATACTAAAATACAGATGATTCCATCTATATTTCTCCTAATGGGTGATACTGATGAACACTCTCATGTTGCTGAATTGCTCAGACTGACAGTTCAGGGCTTGCACTCATGTATCTCTTGACTCTGAGGAGCTCTGACTGAGGAGCAAATGACATTGCTAACCAGGGACTGTTTCAGCCTCTTTGATCTTCTGGTACTTTCCCAGTGCTTCTGTGTGGGTCACTACTCGCCATTATACTGGGTGTATGTTCATTTTTCTCTTATCTTTTCTCTGTTATTTTCCACTCTTTTTTCTTTATTTTCTCATCCTTTTCAAGTACCTCTTCTATGCTAAGTACTGTATGTATTCAAAATAAGAATATTTTAGGTATTAAGCAAACAAAAATATTCAAAGATAAAACTTTTTAAAGTCCTTAAGGAATTTATCATCAAACAGAGAGATGGGCTTGCTAACTAGTGCTGATGAATAGTATGACTATCCCAAGATAAGCAAGATATAATGTAATTTGGGGCTTAATTTTCCCTGGGATGTCCCCATGGCTTATGCTAATGTGGGAGAACAGCCATGCAGCTAACAAGGTGAGAGGGAGGGACTGGGAACTCCCAGGGTAACAACTGTGCAGGGACAGGAAGCTATGCTTAACACTTTGTGGTCCACTTATGTATTAGTACGTGTTTTTGTCATCAGTATCAGGTGGCCGCTCACGTATTAATACGTGTTCATCTAGTCTCCGGTTTTTCACGCCACGGTGGATTTATTTGGAACTATTAGGAGCTATTTCTTTGATCGTACTCAGTCTAGAAGCTTTAATCTCTATGCATTTAAAATTTCATTAAAATATATCCAGTAGTTCAGGAGTTGTGTGTGTTTTATTGAATTCTTATACCATTCATGTGGTGGCACAGAAAATGGCCGGCCCCCAAGGGCTGGTAAATTTAAAGGGCACCGGCACACAAAGTGTTAAACATTAACAACTAAGAGTCTAACACCAGCAAAACAAAATGTACAAAAAATGTATATGTACAAAAAAAGTCTAGAATGCAAAGAAACTTTGCAGACACAGGCAACTGCTTATTAGTAATAAAACTTCTCCGAAATTTAGGTCTGTGGAGATACATTTTTCTTATTACCTACTGATAATGTCCATGTCTGTTATGTGGGTTGATAGTTTTTCTTTGGCATGTGGATATGTTCAACCTCATTTTGAGACTTTATTTTATAGATTTGCAAAACAGAGAAGATATTGCCATTTGATTTGACTTCTAAAAATTCTAATTGGTCTGGAGTATGGTGGAGGACTTTCAGGGCCTTGGAGGTGGGTGTGGTGTGGTAACCACACTTAAAGGGTGTGGTCCTATACCTCTGAATCATACCCAGTATTGTAAACCAGTGTTACCTCAATTAAAAAAAAGAAAAATTTATGCTGGTGGGAATGCAAACTGGCCCAACCACTATGGAAAGCTGTGTGGAGGATCCTCAAATTATTAAAAATGGATCTACCATATGACCCAGCAATTTTATTCCTAGCAATATACCCAAGGATACAAAAACATTAATTCAAAAGGAAACCTGTAGTCCTGTGTTTATTGCTAAGATATGAAAACAACCTAAATGCCCCAAAACAGATGGCTGGATCAAGAAGATGTGGTATATACACACAACGGACTACTACTCAGCAACCAAAAAGGATAAGCTCATGCCATTCACAGCAACATGGATGGAGTTGGAAGGGATTATGTTCAGTGAAATAAGTCAGAAGGAAAAAGAAAAATATAGAATGGTTTCACTTGTAGGAAGAATATAGGGAAACCAAACAAGGGGTCAGGAAAAAGGACAAAACTAGCAGGCAAACTATAGATCTGAGACATACTGCAGGGGAGGGATCAAAACAGTGGAAAGAAGAGCACAAGAGACTATGGTGATGGTGCACAGGTGAATTGGTGCTGGAAATTTTACAGGGATTACACCTAGGGGAGAAATTAAACATTATACAAAAATGAACAACAATGTAAAAACAAATAAATATAAAAGAAAAAGAAAAATCTAAAAAGACACTTTACATTAAAAATACTAGGAAAAGAAAAATAGATAAAATGTAGCTATTTTGAGTTGTTACAATGTATTTAATTTAAGTAGAGGATATTGATTGATTTGAGTTTAAAAAAATGATAATAGATATATACTTTGAATATATACTTCTTCTTTGAATATATACTTACTTGAATGGTCACCATAAACAAATTCTTAGTAAAGCAAATTATTAACAATGGCTGACTATTTGAAAAAAAAAATTCTAATTTATGAGCCTCTCATAGGTATGAGAGAAATGTCCCAGAAATGACTGCCTAATGCTGAAGAAGGGAGATGGTTGTGATGAGCACCCCTTGTTGAAGCACGTGACTGCAGATGACCAGAATGACTGTTACAGTTTTTAAAGCAGGGTTGACATTAAAAGTGCAAGCTGGTGAAATATAAAACAGCTACACCTCTTCTCTAACTACTGATTACTAGGTTGTTACAGCTTTGAAAGGAAGAAAATCCAGGTGTCTATGATTCAGCAAAGTTGTTTGTGTCTGATTAGCAGGTGGTTAATGCTTGCAACTGAATTGCTTGGCAGAATCATCTGGAAATTGGACACTGCCCAGCTTGCGCCCCTTGCCTTAAATCCCTGGCTGGTTTAATTCACTCCACATAGCGACCTCTATCTCTTGGTGGAGATATAAAGATACACAGTATTTTATAGAAGATTTGGTTTAGTTTATTTACTACATGGGATCTGAATGCCTGTGAGAACCTGACAGTTTGTTCTTATAATTATGGAGAGATAGGCCTTTAAACAATCATTCAACTATGTTTTCCAAGAATTTCGGCAATATTCTTTGCATGAGAGGCATTTTCCCCCTTTAAGCAACTCACAGTAAAAACTACAAAAAGACTTTGACTGACATCCCACTGCTCAAAGTTTTTCTATTAGTTTGTAGATCACTAGGGGCTGCCTGCCTTCTGTTTGTGCTGAGGTTGTAATGTGTGATCTTTTAGACAAGTAGCCCCTGAAAATTCAGGGTCTTCAAGATGGTTTAGGATTCTCTACTTCCCCTCCCTCCCCAGTTACTTTGGTAGTGGCAAAAATAACAATTGTCCCCCGGGAAATGAAGCTCATTGCTATGGTAACTAATGAAGGTTGCATCATTCTAGGGCACATTTTTAAAAGCCTAGATTTCAACATGGGTAGACGCCCCGTCTTATTTTATTCAGTAGCTTAGCAACCAGTGGTATACTGTTTGTCCCACCCCCAATCTTCCCTCTTCTCTCAGAAAAGTGACCTATATAGATAGATTTTTTTGTTTGTTTGTTTTTATTGTGGGCATGTTTCATTGCAAATTTGATCCTTTCCTGGGTATGTTTATAATGACCTTATTTTCTCAACCAAAAATTAGGACACGTGCTTTGTCTAATTAGTAAAAGGATTTTTCTTCTACTTCCTTGACAACCCAAGGAAGTCGCTTTTACATCCTGCTCCTCATAACTGTTGATGTGACTCAGGCGTTTGTCTTTGGCTCTCTTCTCTTCTCACTCACCAATGACTTAGCCATTATTTCTGTTCTGGTGACTCCCAGATCTTAATTCTATTCTCAGGTCTCGCCCCGGACTCCAAGTAGGAAATTCATTCCTTGACAGCCTTAACTGGATTGTCCCTAAACTCAGCATGTTCAAGATGGTGAATGGACCACCGTTCATGCAGCTCCCCACATCCAGTCAGCCCCTAAGTCCGGAAGTTTCTGCTTCCTAAATTCGTAACATCTTTCCTCTGTTCTCTTTTAGGACCCCATCCCTTTTTGCATGGTTTCCTGCCCACATCCTCCAAACTGGTTACTCGAGGGTTATCTGGCTTCTTTTAGACTTAACCCCAGCTAACACATAAAGTATGATTTTGTGCCTGGCTACTTATCCTCCAGTGACCCCCACCATTCTCAAAGTAAGTCTAGCCTCCATCGTGGCACTCAGAGCCCTCAGTAGCCTCCTGCCTGCCTCCTTGTCGGGCTTGTTTCTCATCTCTCCCACCTTGCCCCCTCCCTACTTGTTCTGGCCTCCCTGTCAGAAATGTGCTTCCACCCCTTCTTTCCCTTTCTTCTGGCAAGTACCTCTCATCCTGCATTTTAGACACCATCATGTCTGGCAGGCTTTCTCAGACATCACTTGGCTTCCACCATCACAGTTGGATTCCCCTGTGTGTTGCTGTAACAGGACAGACTCCCATCGCAATTCTTACCCTGTGGTATTGTGATGCTCTTGACCTGTTTACCCAGTGGTTGTGGGCTGCTGAGAACAGAGGTGGCACTTGTTTGTCTTTGTGGTTCCAGTGCATTTCACACACTGGTACCCGGTAGGTGTTTACTAAATGCTGAATGATTTAATAAAGTAAGTCAGTGATTGAAGGTATATAAGAGCACTTGTAGGTCAGAATTCCTAATATCTAGATTTTAATAGTTTTAGAAAATTCATGTTGTTTTAATCCTGTAGTTTATTGCTCTCTTCAGTCTGAGAGGACTCTTTTTTTTTTTTTAAAGATTTATTTATTTATACACACAAGCTGCGGTACAGGCCAGAGGCGTGGGGCGGTGAGAGGGTTCACCAGAGACAGAGTGGGGAGCAGAACAGGCAGATCAGAAATACACTGCTGAGGGGAGCAGCGGGCGAGGCAGGAGAGGTCTGCCGCACCATGTGGGATTCTCCCCGGCTGGGCGTCGAACTCACATCGCTGCTGCCGACAGCTCCACAGCTCAGCGCTCAACCGCTGCGCCGCCAGGGGGCCCCTCATTTCATAAAATTTTTGTTTTAATTTATAGTGTATCTATACAGCTCCACAGCGCAGCGCTCAACCGCTGCGCCACCAGGGAGGCTCAGTCTGAGAGGACTCTTAAAGAGTGCTAGAATATAGAACAAAGGGTATACTTTACCTGGGTAGGATCGGGAGGGTTGACCTGGGGTGTACACTTGTGTATATATGCACGCACACCATTATAGCAACTGGATCTCACTAAACTCTACTGCCAGCTTGTGTGTATCAGCCCAGGTCAAAACAAGAAGATCAAACACAAACTAGAATATGGGGATCTCACCGAGGGAGCACATTTGAGTCCAGACACCTCAGTGTGATCACAGTAGCTGCTGGTTTGAGGGTTGCGGTGACGAGGTCATCATCATACCTCACCTAGCTCAGGTTGTGGCTGAAGCAGGCACTGGATTCCATTCTTGGCATACAGTTGAGGTGGAATGGGATGCAGCTTTTGGGAATACTATTCCCTTTCTTACTTGTTTAGGGTATTAGTGAACCTGAAACCTAAAATGAAGGCTATAGGGTTCATTCCTGTCTTCTCAGAGTACAGAGTCTTCAGTACCAGAACCCAGCTCTTGCTGCCTTTCTGCACAAAGCCTCTGCAGGTGTAATCAGAGAACTTCCTGATGTGGCCAGGTGGGGGTTGGGGAGGGGGGACTTTGGGGTGGGAATTTTGACTGATTCTTTTGATCTGGCACAAACAGTGAGCAGCAGTTTTGAACTTCGTGTGGGGCTTGGTGCTGGGGCAGATGCCAAGTGTGATAAAATGTGGCTCTTTCTCTGATTGATTTTACAGCTCAGTCAAGGAGCAAAACAGTATCGGTTTAGATGTTTAAGAAAATTTTAAGGAACTAAGTCTCATATTAAAAGTAATTTTTACCTGTTGAAATGTGGCCGGCTATGTCCACAATAGCCCAGCCTCTGAACTTCAGTCCTCCTTGGGGTACTTCATATTACACTTGTGGGATGAGCTTTGCTTCTCTTTTCTGACTCCCAGTGGCTACTTCTGCTTAGTGCTGACAGCTTAGAGCAGAGGAAGAGTCAGAGGTAGAAGAAAACAGTACCCTGCAGGGTGGGCCGCTTGATACATTTGGCCCTGTGGTTCCTGCTTGCCCAGGGCCTTATGTCCTCAGTGCAAGCAGTTTCCAAGCATTTGGTAGGGTCCTGCATTCTCTTTTCCAGCACAGCGACCTCTACTGGCTTGACTGTGACTCCTAGTCATAGCTTTTTTTTCCCCTTAAATTTTTTAAGGAAAAAGGTTTTCATTTAACTATCAGAAACTTTGTGATGGTTTTAAAATGTAATTTATGGAAAAAATAATAAGTTGTTTTCCATCTTTGTATAGTGGAATTTACATTTATCTAGGAAATTCCTAGCCATCCAAACCGTAATTTTGAGCTCCAGGATTTTTTAAGCTGCTATTATATCCCCTAAAGATAAGAGAACAGATATTTTATTTTACTTTATTGTAGATGGTTGAGTTTATCAATTGCCTTTATTCCATACTGGTATAAGAAGAAAGTATATTTAGTGAAGTGAACACAGAATCTAAAATAAACTGCATCTACTCACTAATTCAGGCAAATCGCATAAACTCTTTGGACCTTAGATTTCATCTTTAAAGGATGGTGTCTATTGTAGCGCTTCATCAGGTGATTTCTGAGGTGGGGCTGTTGTAAGGATAAAATTTATATAAAAGTGGTCTGGGGGCTTTTATTTCTGTAGAAATGTTTGTTCTTATGATTAAAATTAAATAATGTATAACCTTTTTGACCTGTGTGACTATTTTTTAAAACTTAAATCTATATAGCATGGCATGTGCCTTTTTTACTGGGATTTTAGATACACCGTTGCATTAAAATAAACATTTTTAAAAAAGATATGTGTTTGGATGTATATATGGGCGTGTGTATACACATACACACGTACACACACGTACGCATAGGTCTCTGTATCTGTGTCTGATGCCCCACCTTATAACTTATGCATCTGAAAGACCACGTGCATGGATTCAGGAAACAGTGAGGTAGTGGAACAGCCTGTGTGCAAATAGTGCTGGTGCTACCTTAGGCTCTAACACTCACTTTAGAAGCTTGCTCACTTATAACCTCTGCTCAGATGATCTGTGGTTATTTTAAATTTAGTGAGTAGAAAATTAAACTCACTGTTTTCTTATCTTCCCCTCCTTCCCACATTAGGGAAACTCTTCTGCATAATGTAGTATTTCAGAAAGCAACCTCTCAAGTGAGTCCAGCTAGTGGCTGCCTTGTAACCGGAGGCCTCCCTGTGCTTCAGAGCTCTCATCTGTAACCTGAGATTAACAAATCCTTCCTTGTGGGATTGTTGGGAAGCCATGTTGGGATTTTGTTGGTAAAACAATCTGTTCAAAAGCCCTGGTGATGATTTCTTTTTGTTCACTTATGGTGGTGAACAAAATACACTCTGCCCAGTATCTTGTCTCACTTCTACTTACTGACCCTTGTTCTCTGCCCAACCCACACAGGTCTGTATGACTGCTGCTAAGGAAGACAGAGAGAAAAATCTAGAGCAGACAACTAGTTAGTAGCCTCTGCCACATTGGGCTAACAGTTACTGCACTCATTTGACACATATGTATTTGCCTTGTGCCATGTAGTAATTTACTCTCATGAAACTTTTATTCTAGTGAGATAATAAACACTTTTACAAGTAAGTAGAGCAAATAAAGATTATGGCCAGAGCCGTAAAGGAACTAAACGCAGTAACAAATAATGTCACCCCTCCACAGTTGGCACTGAGGATCCTGCCACCCATCTCCACATGGATTAGATACCTTCCTACAGGGCCACATAGGTATAAAAGGCTTGAGGCTCTTACCTTGCACTGTTTTAATGATGTGTTTACTGGTTTGTCCACATGGAGCTCCTGCATAATGCCTAGCTCCTAGCATATGCTCAGTATGTGTTGAAGAAATGCATGAAGGGTTGGCTATTCATTCATAGGGTACCCTTGTAGCTTGTGAAATCCCTCACATTGAGGTTTAAAATGTTCACTATGTTAGCAAAGCAGTATGTTGGAAAGGTTTTGGATCTTGAACTCTCGCAAGCTATGGTCAGTTAATGCGTTTTTAAGCAACAGTGATGATACTGGCAATAATTGTTGGCAGTTACTGAGTGTTTGCCATGTGCCAAGCACTGTGTCAACAACCTCTCATTTAATCTTTATAGCTTCAACATAATGGGTTTTAATCATAACTCTCAATTACACTAATTAGAACTCTTGGCTAACTCAGATACATCTGTAACTCAGGTGTTCAAAATTGAACTTCTACCCCGCCAAATCCAATCCTTTTCCAGTGTCTGTCATCTCTGTGAATGATAGCAACATCATCCACACAATTGGACAAACACAGAACCCTAAGAAAAGACATTTCTTTCCTTCATCTTCTTGATCAATTAGTGTGTATTCAGATCTTGGTAACAACATCTGTCTAACAGCGGCTAAAGGTCAAAAATCAAGTCATCTCACAGACAAATCTAAGACACTGAGGGAGATCAGCAGTGTTACTGAGGTCAGGCCCTTCTGGCTTTCCTCGCTGCATTCCCAGCATACCAGTTTTTGTCCTCAAGCTTGTTGTCTCTTGATTGAAGGTGATTGCCCCAACTCCAGGCAAAGACCGTATTGATTTATCTTTTAAAAATTTTTTACTGAGGTGAAATTCACATAACATACAATTATCCACTTTGAAATGTATAATTCAGTAGCTTTTAGTGCATTCAGAGTGTTGTGCAACCACCACCACTTTCTGGTTTCAGAATTTTTCATCACCCCAGAATGACAGTCCCATTACTGTTGCGTTGTCGGAGAAGTCAGGATCTGTTTTTTCTGTTTTCTATGCAAAATTGTGTTGCGGTTTTTCCTACAGCCCGATATGATCACTTCCCATTCCACCTTCTCCTGAACCTGGGCCAACTCTAATCTGCTTTCTGCCCCTGTGGATTTACCTATTCTGGACATTTCACGTGAAAGGAATCATACAGTGCATGACCCTTTCTGTCTGGTTTCATTTACTTAACATGTTTTTTGAGGTTATCCAAGTTTAACATTTATCAGTGTTACATTCCTTTTGATTGGCTGATTAATGTTCCTGTGTGTGTGCACACATATGTATGTGTGTGCTACAGTTTGTTTATTGATTCATCTCACTGGTAGTGAGAGACATTTGGGTTGTTCCCCATCTTTTGGTTATTGTGAATTGTGCTGCTATGAACATAGATGGCATTTATTTGAATATCTGCTTTTAATTTTTTGGGTGCATTCCTAGGAGTGGAATTGGTGAGTTGTTTGACTTTGGTTTAATTGGTAGGTTTTGTTTAACTTAACTTTGAGTAATTGTCAAACTGTTTTCAATAGTGTCTGCACCACTGTTGCATTTCTATGCAGTGTAGGAGGGTTCCTATTTTCCTATACAGCCTCTAAACCATTTGTTACTTTCTGTTTCAAAAAATTATTATGACCATTCTAATAAGTGTTTCTAATTTTCATTTCCTTATTGATCAATGATGTTGAATATCCTTTACTGTGATTTTTTGCCATTTGTCTATCTTCTTTGGAAAAAATATCCATTCAAGTTCTTTGTCTACCCTACAATTTGGGTTGTTCTTTTATAATTGAATTTCTTATATGGTTTGGACATTAAACCCTAATTAGGTATTTGATTTTTCTAGGTTGTTTTCTTACTCTCTTAATGATGTCTCTTCTTGTACAAAAGTTTTTTCATTTTTATGAATCCAAATTTATTTTTACTTATGTTTTTGTGCTTTGGTGTCAAATCCAAGAATCCATTGTTGGGTCCAAGGTCATGAATATTTATTCTTATGTTTTCCTCTAATAATATTATAGTTTTAACAATAGTTTTTAGGTCATTGATCCATTCTGAGTTAATTTTTGTACATCAAATAAGATTTTGGCCCAAATTAATTACCTCATATGTGGTTATCTAGTTGACTTAGCACCATTTTTTGAAGAGACAGTTCTTTTCCTGTTGAGTTGTCCTGGCATCCTTGTCAAAAATTTTTTGGCCATAAATGTTTAGGCCTCCCCCACTCTGCTCTGTTGGCCCACATGTCTGTCCTTGTGCATATACTAAATTGTTTTGATCACTGTATTTTGTGGTAATTTTTTTTTAGATTTATTTTTGTTTATACATACAAGCTGGGTTGTAGGCCAGAGGTGTGGGGTGGTGAGAGGATTCACCAGAGACAGAGTGGTAAGCAGAACAGGCAGATGTACTGAAGTACACTGCTGAGGGGAACAGCCAGCGAGGCAGGAGAGGTCTGCTGTGCCATGTGGGCATCTCCCTGGTCAGGTATTGAACTCGGTGCTGCAGTGGCTGCTGATAGCTTCACAGTGCTGCGCTTAACCCGTTGCGCCACCAGGGAGGCCCTTTGTAGTAATCTTTGAAGTAAGAAAGTGGGAGCCCTCCAACTTTGTTTTTCTTTTACAATATGTTGTCGTTATTTGCACTTCATATTCAAATCCATGTGAATTTGAGGCCTGACATTTCCATTTCTGCAAAGAAAAGGCTATGAAATTTGATAGGGATTACCTTAACTCTGTAGATTGTTTTGCTGAAGGATTGTAATCTTAAATATTAAGGCTTCCAATCTATGAATGTGGGATTATCTTTCCACTTACCTGTATCTTCTTTAATTTCTTTCAGCAGTTTTATCATGGTCAGTGTACAAGTCTTTCACTTCCTTGTTTAAATTCATTCTCAGGTGTTTTATCCTTTTGGATGTTATTTACAAGTGGAATTGTTTTCTCAATTTCCTTTTCATATTGTTCATTGCTGGTGTATAAAAACACAACTGATTTTTGGGTGTTGTCCCTCACAATTTTGCTTAATTTGTTTATTAGCTTTAGTAAATTTTTGTTTGTTTCTTTGGGATCTTTTTATATGTGGAATCATGTACAGTTTTACTTCTTCCTTTCTAATTTGGATGCCTTTATGTCTTTTATTTGTTTTTTTGTTTTTAAAGATTTATTTCATTATACATACAAGCTGGGGTGCAGGCCAGAGATGTGGGGCGGTGAGAGGGTTCACTAAAGACCGTGTGGAAAGCAGAACAGGCAGATCCACTGAAATACACTGCTGAGAGGAGCAGTAGGCCAAGCAGGAAAGGTCTGCCTAGCCGTGTGGGAATCTCCCCTGCTGGGCATCAAACTCCCACTGCAGCTGCCGACAGCTGCATAGTGCTGCACTTAACCGTTGTGCCACCAGGGAGGCCCTATGTCTTTTATTTGTAATGTTGAATAGCAGTGTGATATTGAGTATTCTTTTACTTGATTTTAGGGGGAAAACTTTCAAACGTTAACCATATGATGTTAGCTGTCTGTTTTTAAAGAATACCTTTCATCAGCTTAAGAAAATTTCTTCTATGCCTAGTTTTCTGATTTTTATTTATGGTAACAGGTATTTGGACTTTGTCAAATGTTTTTCCATGTTATCAAGATGATAGTGTATGTTTTTCTATTAATATACTATAGTGCATTAATTGATTTTCTTAGGTTGAGCTTTCCTTGGATTCCTGTGACAAAGTCCACTTTGTCATGGTGTATAATCCTTTTAACTGTACTGTTAGATTTGACTAGAATTTTGTTGAGGATTGTTTTTTTTAAATCTATGTTCCTAGGAACTGTGGGTCTTTGACTTCAGTATCAGATAAAGCTAACTTAATTAAAAAATGCTAGGAGATATTCCCTCCTTTCCTCATTTTTGAAAGCTTGAATATGATTTTTAATTCTTTAAATGTTGAATTCAGTAAAGCCATCTGGTTCTGCACTTTTATTTTTGGGGAGTTTTTTTTATTACTCATTCAATTACTTTATTAGTTTTAGGTTTGTTGAATTTATTTCTTTTTGAATCAGTTTTGTCAGATTATTTGTGTTTGGGTATGTGTCCATTTAATATAGACTATCAAATTTGCTGGCTTACAACTCTTCATAGTATCCTTCTATACTTTTATTATTTTTATTTACTTATTTATGCATACAAGAACTGGGGTGTACACCAGAGTGTGGGACGGCAGGGGGGTGGTGAGAGGACAGATTGGGAAGCAAAACAAGTGGGTCTATGAAATACACTACTGAAGGGAGCAGCAGGTGAGACAGGAGAGGTCTGCTGCGCCATGTGGGTTAGCTCCCTGGCTGGGGATTGAACTCATGCTGCAGTGACTGCTGATAGCTTCATAGTGCTGAGACTTAACCCCTTGCGCCACCTGGGAGTCCCTCCTTCTGTACTTTTAATCTCTGTAAGATAGGTAGTATTGCACCCATTTTTATTTCTGATTTTAATTTTTTGCTACTATTTGTTTTTCATAATCGGCTTAGCTGAAGGTTTGTTAATTTTGTTGGTCTTTTCAAAGAACCAACTTTTGGTTTCACTGATTATCTCTATTAGTTATTCTAGTCTGTATTTATTTTTTTCAACTCTCAGCTTTATTATTGCCTTCCTTCTGCTGGCTTTTGGCATGGTTTGTTCTTCTTTTTATAGTTCCATAAGATTAGGGTATTGATTTGAAATCTTCTGTTTTTATGTCGGTATCTACAACCTTGTTTTTTGTTGTGGGTTTATCCCCCCAAGATTCCACACATAAGTGAGATCATATGGTACTTGCCTTTCTCCATCTGATTTATTTCACTTAGCACAATGCCCTGGAGGTTCATCCATGCTATTGCAAATGGCAAGATTTCCTTCTTTTTAATGGATATATAATAGTCCATCCGTACTGTTTTCTGTAGTCTTATGCAGTGCATAAGGATTCCCCTTGTCCACATTCTCACCAACATTTTTTTTCATGATAAAATCTTTTTCAAATTGTGTACACCTTTATATTCCACATCTGCATATACTGCATTGTGACAACCACCAAAGTCTAGTTTCCATGAATACTTGTTATTTCTTGTTTTTTTGGTAATAGCCATTGTAACAGGTGGGAGGTTTTCATTGTAGTTTTGATTTACAATTCCCTGATTATTAGTGATTTTTCAGCCAATGACTTATTTTAATGCCTGAATTTAATAAGGGACAGAAAGGTCTCTGTCTGTCTCTTTAAATACTTTTGACCATTGTTACTTGGAAGACCTTTAGCCCTAGGGGATTGAAAGGTGGCCAGTTTCTTTTATAGTCTCTCAGTGTATTATCTGGCATATTGAAACACACTTCCCCAACTTTGGAAGGGCAAGATTCCCACATTGGTACCAGCAAGGCACTTTAGGAACGTGGATGACTATACTCATAGCTGCCTACTATGGAACTGTGCCATGTGTGATGGTAGCTGCTAGCAAAATGTGAAGTTCACTGACATTAACCAACCTCTTTCTTCACCAAGAATTGCCTTGAGTACTGCAAGTTTCTAACTAGACTTAATGTTCCAAAATAGTGATTCTGAGAGTTCTTGCCAGCACAATAGTTGATCTTGTATAGGAACTAATTTCTGAAACTTCTACCATTTTCCATGACATCACTTTGTATTAACTCATAATTTCCATATTAAAATATTGTACTTACATATATTGTTAAAAAAAACTTTTTTAAAAAAAACTTTTTTAATTGAAGACTAGTATGCATATGAATAGTAAATATATCACATTACTTCTTATATATTATTTACTGTTGTACTTTCCATCTCACAAATCAGGATAATTGACTTGAAAAATGGAATTTTGTGTGTGTGTAGTGGTGTCATTATTTATCACTAAATTGTATCTTGTAGCCAGGCAGTCAAATGGTATTTCTCCATTGTATCTGTTGTTACTTTTTCCTGCTACTTCACATTGGAGACTCATTCATAATTGGAGAAAAAAGTCCAATACAATTAAAAGCTTTGTATGGTATGATGATTTAAATAGTCCCTTTAGGTAGTGTCCACTTCTCTCTGATATAAAAATATTCAGCCCTTGTATGCTTTTTCTCTTGGATGGTTCAAGTGTTTGTGCTGAGAGGTATGGCCTGTATGTTTTCTGATTACAGGAAGCTGCTTTTTGCCCTTGGCTTCATGTCTTTTTCTTCCTCTGGTCACTGGGGCAATGCCCATCTAGTTCCTAGTTGCATTTGCCTTGCCAACTTGAGCAGATGATGTCAGGTTAAGTCATAATATATTGAATCAGAACCTATTGGTGTTCCCTAGTTGGTATCTTATGGTTTTAGCTTCTCCTCCTTGAGCTCTCCAGGTTGTCTGCCATATCTCTACTGGCCTGTAGCTCAGGAACTTTATTAATAGCCCTTGCTGCAGGATTATCTTGTTCCATGGTGGGCCACAGAGCTTGTCCATTAATTGAGGAAATCTGAGTCTCCAAGCTTATTATTGCCTGTCCATGCTAGACATACCCTCTCGAGACGATGGTCTGGCCTGTAAGACTGTGACCTTCCTATGCAATTCTTCTGTGTGTGTGTGTGTGTGTGTGTGTGTGTGTGTGTGTGTATGTGTGTGTGTGTGAGATGCTGCATATTTATTGTATTTCTTCACACTTTTTCACTACTAAAACCTATTAGCTCCCCAGGTAGATGAATGCTTTCCAATAGTCTAGGGTGAAGGTTGTATACTTGGAGAGACAAAATAACAGCAACAAAATAATTATTTCAAACACAATCACTGTCACACATGTCTGTATAGACATCTATGAGGATAATATTTAAAGAGTCGCATTTAAATGTACACAAGCCTTACATTTAAGAAATATAGAATTTTTAGAGTAGTATATGTATGTGTGAATTTATAGAGCTATGTTAAATGCAACCATGTATATAATTAAGAGGTTTGGTTTCTATCAATATTTTCTCATGACTAAAAAAATACTGTGATTTAACACACAGATTTTCTTCTACTGCAGGACAGTTCGTGTATGGTTAAAGAGAGACAGTGGACAATATTGGCCAAGCATATACCATGCGATGCCTTGTAAGTATCTGAATTTCTGTCTTAAGAAATCAGACATAAGCCCCAACTTCCTTTCCTTCCCAGATTGCCTTTTCTGTATTTTCTTCTTGAGTAGGGATGCCAAAGGGCTGGGGTTTTCATTATAATGGAAGGTACCATATTAAATCATTTTAGATTTTCTAAAGTTCTCAGTATGTAAATTAAGAAAATTATTCTGAAATAGGCTATATATTCATAGTTTCTGAATAAGACAAATGGAAGAACGACTACAGCAATAGACACTCTGATTACAGCAGTCTCTCTTTTCCAACTTTTTATTTAACTTTTTTGGTAAAGTACTTCCTTAGACAATTCAAAATTTTGTCCAGTGATTACATTTGTGAGTTAAAATTTGTTCTTGCATTATTGTTATATTATTTATTCAAATCCAAGACATTCAACAGTGAACATTAAGTTCTCAGAAGGATTTGCTTAGAATTGAAATGTTCTAATTAGAAGTCAATCTCATTTCCCTAACATTTTATGTGAGAAATATGTCCTTGCACTGATAAGTAGCAAATCTTGCAAGTGTACAGTTAAAATAAAGATATGACTGATTGTTAGATTCTTGCACAGGCAGAAGTTCTCCTAGGGAGAGAAGAGCTGACTCCCTCAAACAGGAAGCTTCTTTTTAGTCTAGTTTTCTATCTTTAAAATTAATGAAGTTTAAGTATCTTATTCTGTGTTTATCTTATAGCAAAATAAGTACTTCAATTCATCAGTCATATCATTAAACATTTCCTTTCCTCTGCTTCCTTCAAATCCTAGTTAAAATTGACAATCTAGAAAAATCCCTCAGATTTTTTGTTTGGGCTTATGTACCTTCTGGTTTCTATCATCCCTTGATCCAAATACCCCTGTTTAAGAAGTACATGCTCCAATATACCACCAAAATTAATTTATGCTAAATTGTAGATGTGATTAAGCTTATGCCTCTGGCAAGAGAATACTGTAATAACTTAAACAACAATTTCTGTTTATGAAAAAATTATAAATTATAAGGATATCTCTAAATGGTATTCCATTGTGTGTGTGTGTGTATATATACATTTATATATATGAAATGTATATATATACACATTTATATATATACACATTTGTATATATATTGTATATATACATTTATATATATGAAATATATATTTATTTATAGAAATATATACATTTATATATATGAAATGTATATATACATTATATATATGAAATGTATATATACACATTTATATATATATGAAATGTACATATATACGTACATATATATACACGTGTATATATACATGTGTATATGTATATGAAATGTACATATATATACATTTATATATATGAAATATATATGAAATATATATATATATATATATATATAAAACATCTTCTTGATCCATTCATCTATTTTTGGACATTTGGGTTGCTTCCAAGTCTTACCTATTATAAATAGTGCTGCAATAAGCATAGGGGTGTAAGTATCCTTTTGAATGAATGTTTTTGTGTCCTTTGGGTAGATCCTTGAGAGTGGGATTTCTGGGTCATACAGTAGCTCCATTCTGCAGGGGAGGGGGAGAAAGAGGAACCAAAACAAGGGCGGGAAGAACACAAGGGACTATAGTGATGGTGCATGGGTGAATTGGTAGTGGAATTTCTAGGGAGACTGCACTTGGGAAAAGAAAACAAACATTGTACAAAAATGAACAATGATGTAAAATATATATAAATTTAAAAAATTTAAAAAATTTTTTAAAAATTATAAGGATATAATAGTTTTCTGTGATTTTCAAATTTTCTTTTAGGTTTTGCATATCTCTAGAACTTTGTACTAAATAGATAATAATATGAAGCCTAACCAGGTATTCAGTGCTACATTAGTGAAGAAGAAACTTCTTGTAATTTGAGAATTTATAGTTTCCCCTTACCTGTTGTGCTTCTAGCAGGTTCCATTATAAGGCAGAGGCTGAAGGGGAACTTTCTTTTTGAGCTGTTATGGTGATTAGAGTTTAAGTAAATGGAAAGGGGAAGAAATTCACTGACTGGTATTTCCTCCCCTGACTTTTTAAATTTTAAGTCAATTAATCAGTCTTATTTATACGTTCTTGCTTTTTCATTAAACTTGACACAGTATCTAACTAGAAGGAAGGGATGGGAACTGCCTATAATCCAGCAAGTTGAAATTGACCCAGCAACCTCTCTCTCCCAAAACGGTGGGACAGAGTGAAGCAGACCTGGTCAGCATGTCACATGATGAGGACTTGGGGATGACAAGTAGGACTTTTCTGTGATGAGATTAACAGAAACCTCATAAAGACATAGAACCCTAAGCAATTGCCTTTCCCATGCACATTTTCTAATGTCCTTCTCTAATGGTCACTGGTAACACAGAAAAAGCCTCCGGTTGCATTTTCACCATCCTGTTGAAAGCTGTAAGCAAGAATGACTAGACTGCCATAGCTCCTGCACCTGGCTAACATGCTCAATAATAAATACTTACTGAAAACTTGAACCTGATAATAAAGATAGGTTTCCTTAAGAACATTATCATCTGTTTCCCTCACTGAACACATCTTTGAGAAGGCAAGCCCTCTCTTTATTTGCAGACTTTACCTATTGCTTTCCACTAAAGAGAATAAAAATGGAATTACTTTACTAAAATGTGACATGCTGACCAGAAGCATCAGAGTCACCTGAGAACTTAGGAGAAATGCAAACACCGGTTTACATCCCAAATCTACTAAATTAGAATACGCATTTTAATAAGATCTCTAGGTAATTTGAATGTACTTTAAAGTTTGAGAAGATTGTCTTATGGTATTATAGCCAGCATGCTGATCAGTTTACACGTGTATATGAATACATGTAAAGCCTCCTGCATCTGTAATGTTGATTTGCAGATGCATTCTAGTTCATTAGATATTTTCTGTGCACCTACTTGTGTACAAGCATTACACAGGGTGCCAGGATTTGCAGCTTGACGATGGGCTTATGGTCAGGATTTCTGTTATCTTTCATCATTGGATGGTTCCACTACTATACAAAAGTAAAAAGAACAAAAGGTTATGTCCTTCGCAATTGGTTAGAATTTGGCATTTGTGTTCCTAGGAGTTGTGTATTCAGATGACACAGAGACTGAATTCTGAACAAAAATTTGTTACTTAACATGAGAGAGACAGAATCTTACTGCATGAGGAAATAAGCTCATATCTGGTCTGCTAGAAAACTTGAAATAGCTTTAAATTTCCAAGGGATTGTTTTGCAGTCCTCTTTGTTGAAAGGTGTTTTGTTAAGAGGCTACTCAGTATTATCCTTAAATAATGGCTATGTGGTATAAGTTACAGAATAAATGAAAAGGTACAGTGTATCTGGAGCCTGTAATGTAGACACCATAACTAAATATGACCCTATTGTCTGTTTATAGAAGTATAATAACCAACATTCCAAATACAGAAATAAGCAGAAAATATCTTGTACACATAAAAGTATGTCTTATTTTGTCTGTTAAAATACCTTTTAATGTGTTTGTCATGTTCTAGATAAGAGAGTAATGTTTTGTAGCATTGAAAATAAATTTGAAGTTTAATGAAGAGAAGGGAAAGAATGAATAAATAGTGACGGGGTTGATGGCAGACAGTTGCCCGGAAAGGCAGAGTGTGGTACAGCTGTGTGAATTTGGGGGAGTAATAGGTGAGAGAAAGGTGGGGAGCAGACACATCAGGATCAAAAACACAATGGTGGCTTTGGAGGTATTATCATGCCCTGTCTTTTCTGAGAAGTTCCTGCTTCCCCTATAGGAGGTTGCCAGAAAAAAACAGGCTTGCCTGGTTTAAGCTGTTGCCCCTGAGCCACTCTGATCCCAGGAATTTAGAATTTGGCGTGGGAAATGGTGTTCTCAGCCCAGCAAGTGTAGACCTAGCAAACCCTGGAGTTGTGAGACATTTGTATACATAAAGAAACAGTGAAAAGCTGATCTGCTTGAAAGGAAGTGAAAACCAGAATGGAAGGATCACTTGGGAAGAGAGAGAGAGGAAAGCCTGGTGCCTGGAGGTTTTCCTCCTTATCCTTCTAATCCCCAGAAGCCTGGTTCTACTTCTGCCTTTGAGTTCAAGAGCTAGCCCCTTCTTCTACTGGATATGCCATTTGGGCTTTAGTTCATGTTGGGGGGGGCTTTTGTTGCTTACAGCTGCAGGTCTCTGATTCAGCCTCATCCTGATGGTCCACCTCCCATCTCCTGATTCCTCTCTGTTCCATGTTTCCTGCGTAGTGTGATCTTTAAAGTGAAAGAACTGAGCCATCAACCTTTAGCACCATCGTGGTGTTGAACTGAAGAGAATCTGGGAAAAGTGAGGGCAAATAAAGAAGAAAAGTCTAAAGAAATATTTATCCTGTTTTATTTAATTTCTTTGGGTAGTTCATTCAACAAGTTTTAAGTGTTTCTTCTGTACTGTATTCTACAATGTACTGGACCTCCCTGGTGGCATAGGGAGCTAGACTATCATGTTATCACCATATACTACGATATACTAAGGATATGGTGCTTAAATAAGGTAGATAATTGCTATCTTCGTAGTTTGTACAGCTGGTGGGGAAAGCAGACCTTAATAAGGACCCACCATGACGTGTGGTCAGTACTAAGGCATGGGAAGTAGGTGTAATGGGAACAATAATCACAAAGGTTTCCTGAGGAAAGTCCATTTTAAACTCTGCCGTGTATGGAGAATTTAGGGTGACTGATGACTTGTTTAGTAGTTTCCTGATTTGTATGGATGCATGAGAAGTGAGAACATTTCCGTAATCAAATTTTCATTCAAAAAATGCTCTCCCCCTGGTAGATTTCACATAGTCACTGCTATTGCCTGGGACAAGATCAAATTACAAACTACCTACTGGGACCTGCCTGAGCTTTGCAAGGGGGGCGAGGGAGGGTGTGTCTCCCCAGGGTAGAGTTAAGGTTTCAGTTGTAGCCATAAAAGTGATTATTTGTTCCAGGCTTGAGATACCTTTCAGCCACACATTTACATCACACTACAGGGGTAAAGAACATGTGGAAGCACAACCACTCCTGTTTCATGGTTGAGTTACTTTAGATTTACTTTACCAACTGCTCATAGAGGCAGACAAAGGAATGACAGAGAGAGATGTGAAGCAAGATCACGGTGTCAGGTGTTTGAGATTTTCTTCCTCTATTATAAAGCATGGGGTAGTAGGTCAGCTGTTCCCCCTGGTTGTAGAAAATGGGTAGAGCAGCCTGGCTGCCAAAGGTGTAGTCAGTGGGAGGTTGAGAGGGCCAGATCTTGAGGGCTGACGGCATGTTGGACAAGTAGAAGTCTCTGTGGGTTTTGTTATTGCCAGGGCAGGCAGGTGGAATTTAGTTTGGCTCCTACATGTTTATGAATTTATCCCCAAAGCAAAACAGAAGGCAGTTTTTCAAAGGTAATTAAAAATAAATAGGCTCCTAACACAGCAATAAAATGCCTTGTAGTATTTCCAGCTCTCTGCCGTGGCCTGGTGACATGGCATTTGCCAGGTCTGAAGTTGTGATTGAGCCCACTCAGTTTTCAAACACACAGTGGCTAATTTACTATCTGCTTCGCTAACTTTTAAAGTTTGGGAATGCTAAGCTCTTTGAAAAACTTAATTTTGAACTGTCTGCTTCCCAGTTTTTATCAAAAGCCAGACTGGCAGAAAGTCTATTTATGGTGGACAGCAATCCAAAATTCATCTATATTAAGTTTTCCCAATTTGTTACTCTGCGGAAATGCTTTCATTCGTTGTGCCCTGAGCTCACACTAATGTACATGAACTAACTGGTGTTTTTGAAGAAATTGTCTACACGGTATTTAGTCCCTTAGATGAGAAGCACTTGGGGCGGGGCGGGTGGGGGAATGACTGTTTTTTAGACAGAATCTTCAGAAACCCTTTGTTTTAAAGCAGAATTTCCTAATCTGTGTGTGAGCACACTGGAGTGGTCCAGAGAGATTACAAGACTGGAACTGGTGCCCTCAACCGGGCTGGAAGACCGAGTCCTCTGGACCCTTGCAGTCTTTTCCACATATACAGTGGTTGTTCAGATCTGATTTTCTTTATGTATCAATTGGGAAGAACAGCTCTAAGAACTTGGTACCTGGTCCTCAAGGATAATGTAAAACAAGGAACACAATTTTCCCAGCAGACTTTAATTTTTTCCTGTTTACAGGGGTGCGCATGCGCACAAACACGCGCACGCTCATTTCCTTAATAATGATTTTTTTGCTTACTTCTAGTTTTTGTTTTCTTTTATCTGCTTTTTAAGCCATTCCATATTCTTTGTGAAATGAGGTAGAGAATGCATTAAATAAATATTTAGTTAAGACCAACAGAGAGACGATATTTGAATATAGCCTTATTGTTTACATTAAATTTACTCCAAAATGTATGTGAAAGTTGGAGTATTCAAAATTGTTCATAGGTTAGAACCTGTACTTGGGTTGGAAACTTGACTTTTTGTGTTTGTGGTTGCCAATTTGCTAAGTCACTTTAGGCAAGTCCTTTATGTTTTCTCTGCTTTGAAACCTAGCAAACTGTCTGTTCTATGTGTTCTCAAATTTGCAAAAATATTTTGGTTATAAGATATGTCAAATAAGTATTTGTAAAGTACTTTCAGGGTCTTGGTGTTTAACAGTATATACTGTTATTGCTGATTTTAACTTGGGGATTAGGAAAGATTTACTGATTGTGGTGGGATTTGTTTCCTTGTCCCACTTGTTGGGACTAGAGTCAGAAAGCTTGACATTGAGGATTTAGAAAATTGAAATGCTTAATATGTTCATATGCTTTATATCTGGGAATGAAATGAGTTATTTTGTATGTAAATTGTAGTTTTCCCACTGGTGAGGTCAAAGGAGAATTTTCCATAACACTGGGAAACGGTGAGATCGTTACTGACTTAAAAAGGCCCTAATCTGTAGTATCTTGGTGTGCTCAACATGAATATAACCCTGAAAATTTTTTAATTAGCTCTCGTTTTGAAGATATTTCATATAATTCATTTTATATGTTTCACTGTGTAAATATTTCCAGTAGGACTGCAACAACATCCTAAATCAGCCTAGAATGATGTACTATTGCATCGCATTGCATAATACCATCATGCACACATCATCCAGAGTTGATTGCATCGTTTTCTGATGCAATGCAATACTACTGCCAGGTGGCTGCTGAAGTAAGCTGACATCAGCAGTGCACTATAGAAAGCCCTGTTGGAAAGGTTGACATTGAAAATATTTCAGACTTTGTGTGAGACAGTTTAAGCTACTGTTCCATAGAACTATTATTATTTTATCCATTTAGGCACAATACAGAACAGCAATGCCTCAAAAGTGCGTTAATAGCGTGGGCAATTTCTGCTCTATTTGTGGGGAAGTGACATTTGTCAACCAGAAGAAAAATATCACTTCTCAAGTGAAGAAGACTTATCTTTTTATTTTTAAAGATTTATTTATTTATGCATACAAGCTGGGGTACAGGCCAGAGGCAGGGGGCGGCAAGAGGGTTCACCAGAGACAGAATGGGGAGCAGAACAGGCAGATCAACGGAAATACACTGCTGAGGGGAGCAGCGGACAAGGCAGGAGAGGTCAGCTGTGCCATGTGGGAATCTCCCCGGCCGGGTATCGAACTCGCGTCGCCGCTACCAACCGCTCCACAGCCTAGCGCTTAATCACTGCGCCACCAGGGAGGCCCAGAAAGCTTATCATCTTTACTTCAGACGCAAGGTTGGTGACCAAGACAAGCCTTGGGCCCCGCATATATGCTGTGCTACATGTACAACACAGCTTTCATAGTGGTTAAATGGTAAAAGACCATCAATGCCGTTTATAGACCCCATGGTGTGGAGAGAGCCAAGCAACCACATAAAAGACTGTTACTTCTGCTTGGTTCCTCCTCTTTCCAGCAGAATAATGAAGCAAAAGAAGTCGAGAATAGTCTACCCAAACATTCTGTCTGCATTGAGACCAGTTCCACATGGTGAGGGACTTCCTATTCCAGAACCACCAGCAGAATATTCTCTTGATTCATCTGATGAGGACAAGGGTGAGCCGACCTGTACTTCTTCTGTTCCATCAGCATGCAGTGATTCAGATTTTTCACTGTGGTGCATCATCAGCCCCACACATACTAACACAGGAAGAAATAAATGACCTGGTTCGTGATTTGGACTTTTCCAAGAACAAGGCAGAATTGCTAGGATCAAGATTCCAACAATGGAATCTTCTAGAAGAAGATGTCACAATTACTTTCTATCCAAAGTGCCACCAGCAGTTGGAGCCTTTCTTCAGAAGGGAAAGTACTCTGGCATTCTGTTCTGAAATTGAGGGCCTCTTGAATGCCTTAGAAATCACTCATGACCCACAAGAATGGAGACTATTTCTAGACTCTTTGAAACTGAGTCTTAAGGCTGTGCTTTTGAACAGTGGAAACCATCTTCCATCTATTCTATTCCTGAACAGCTGTACAAGAGACAAGCGAAGAAATCTAAGAAGTAGTCTATGACTAGATTTTTTACAGGTATTAACCGTAGGCCTACTACTATTGACACGCATTTCGTGATGTAAACATCAATTTAGTGCAGATTACAAAAAACTAGAGCCAAAATTAGAACTTGACTGTCATACTCATGTTGAGCACATACAAACTGATAGGAAATGACTAATTTTATTTCAGTAACATGACTTTTGTAACAATTTGTTGACCAGTATAATTTAAGACTGAATGGAGTTGCTTAATGTGTGGTCCCATTCCATATGCTGGGTTTACTGGAGTTTGGGGCAAGTTCATGTGGATAGATTCGTGATAAAAAGACACAAAATAATGTGTAGTGAGTATTAATATAGTCACCCAGGCTGGGCTTCTCTTTATTTTATTTTAGTAGTGATTGTTTGGTGACTGGAACAGCAGCTTTCACTCAACTGAAGGAGTTTCTTGGCAGGCTGGGGGATATGTGTATGACTGGGAAATCTTCATCCTATTATTTTAATTTATACCTTGTTTCAAGTAACCTCTTGGTTCCTAGTTGTGAAGTATATTGCTCCTTTGTTGGTTTCATTTTGATATGATATAAGTTATTATATTATGAAACTGTATAAAAACAACTTAATTGTTTTTACTTTTTACTATTTTCAAAAATAATATAATCTTTTAATTCTGATCATTGATCTCATTTCTATATTTAACAAGAAGAAAACGTGCCAAAAGAAATTTTGATTTTTAATGGCAATGAAGTAAAACATGAATTATCCAAACCAAAGATAACATAATTAACCAATCAAAGTAATTACAGCATCTATTTATCAGACTCTTGAGTTTCATATGACAGAGTATTTTAAAATTTACTGTACTTCCATCTTATAGTTGTCATTTAAAACCTGTCTAGGGGAAAATGTGACTATACCATTAACACTATAATTTTGCTGATAGTACTCAGATTAATCAAAAGAAACAAATGGTTCATTTTAGCAGAGTGTACAAAAATATTTCATTTGCTTGAATTTTTTTAACACTAGGCAGTTGAGGTTCTACACACATGTGTTCTTCATGAAATAAAGCATGTGTTGATGTAGCGGCAAGAAGACACGGGAGCAGGTTGTCTATGGAGCTGCACAGACAGGTCAAGAAGAAAAGAGTCCTGGAGCCCTCAGTGGCTTTTTAGGCATTTAATGGTCTCTTGTAGAGAAGTGACCAGGTACAGGGAAGGCAACGGGGGCGGGGGGCCGAGAAGCTGGCAGCCTCCTAGGCCCCGGCGAATCTTCACTCTCTCTGGCTCTTAGGTGTTCTCTCGTGGTCTAGTTGCACCCCAAACGGTCCTCTGCCCCACTCTGTTCTCTCCTGTCTCTGCTGCTTCTGCCATTTCTCCTTCTTCTCTGCTTATAAGCCCAGTCTCTGGGTCAGTTGTGCCCACTCACGCACACCCACACCCTTCTTCAGGTGCCTACCATCAGGCATGTATGTAGGCCTGCAAAGGTCTATTATTGATGGAAGGGTGGAAAATCCTGATGACACTTTCATTTACCCTATAGTTGAATATAGTAAATCCAGTTAATATTATCTTGTGATAAACAGGGCTGAATGAAACTGTGCTGTTTTTAATTCTTTACTTTGTGATGGTGGAGTGTTTCTTGAAAGCTCTATTCTAGGTCCTCTTATTATAGAAAAAGGGCATTTAAACTTCATTGGAACATCTTTAATACCTGAACTTTTATTCACGGAATTACCATTGTTTAGTTTTAAAGTTTCCACCAGGACATCCCTTGAAGATGAAGTCTCCTGTCAAACAATTCCTTCAACATTGTAAAGTAGTCAGTGTGAGTCAATCCACAGCTTAATCTTCAGTGAAACTTGTGTTTATTTAACCTAAGTTCAACTGATCAGAAAAGGACACAGAAAAAAATAGTCATAACATGAAAGAATTATAGATATATATATAAATAATAGAAATCAGGAAACTTCCTCAACTAGATGTATTTTGAGAATGCTTCCTCAATTGTATATGTGTCAGATAAATATATATATATATATATATAAGCTATATATATGTGTGTGTGTGTATAGCTTTAATAACTATATATGTGTATATATATAGCTTTAATAACTATATATATGTGTGTGTGTATATAGCTTTAATATATATATATATATATATATATATATATATATATATATATATATATATATATATATATATATATTAGGCAATCTGTGGGATAAAAGTATTGGAAAACATGATTTTTTTTCTCTAATCCACTTAATTCAGTTGAGGTTGATGTTGGTCTCATGAATTCCCTCTGTCTGGGATTTAATATGTCTTGGTTTTTCCCCGTACAAATTATATGGTTATTAATATAATCACCCAGACGGGGCCTTCTCTTCATTTTAGTTTTCCCTCAGTTTTAAACTTAATACCTGCTACAATTTACAAATATTTCATTAAAAAAATTTAGTATTATGAAAATGTTTAATTTTAAAGGTAAGATTTGACAGGCCATCAAATTTTACAATTTTGATACTAACATAAGAAAATATTATTTCCCAGCCCCATAGATGTGCACAAATTTCTATTTTATCTTATTTGTACCTTTCATTATCTTACTTCCTGAATTTTTGTCATATGAACTTCTTTGACTGTCATCAGTGTGAGACAGTAAATCTTAATCAGGTAGTGTGGAAAATGAGTTCTTATACTATTTTACTGAGAAACTGGTCGATTTTTTCCCTAGATTTTAATGAAAACTCTGGTGGGGAAGGGAAATAGGAAACTAGGACAGAATATCAAGATTGTGACTTGTGACAAGGCCTTGAAGTTCTTTTGCTGGGAAAAGTCTTAGACAAACTACACATTGCATGATGTACGAGCGAGGCCTTGTCAAGTGGGGGTTACCCCACAAAGCTTCTGCCAGGGACGTATCCTTTCACATAGGGAAGTAGTTCAAGGTGAGGGGAATAAATCTATCTTTGGGTTTTGTAGCATGCTGTGTTTGTTTCATCTAGACTTCAGGGATGCAATTTTATTAGAGGAAGCCAGTAAAGGGGAACTGAATTGTGATTTTATAGTCAACCATTTCACTTAGTCTTAGGGAATGCAGTTTTAATATGGGAGGATAGAAAAGTCTCTCAGCTAGCTCTTCCCTAACCTGAACTTTCAGCTATCAGAGAGACCAATGTTTTTGGACTTATGGGTTACTAGCTTTATAGCATTGTATCTGCATTCTTATTTATAAAACATCACCTTTTTTTGCAATCTAACTACAGTCATTCTTTGTGTGTCTCTTCCTTCATTCTTCCTGCCAAAGGATTCCTTTTACTGTTTGGCTATAATTAACATTACTTTATGTGTCTTCTTATTTCTCCAGGCAGTTTTGCCCTTTGTTATTCTCTTGCATTTTGTATGGATTTTCAGAGGTCACTTTTTTGTTGTTGATTTCTGGTGAGTTCAATTAGAAAGATCTCTGTATGAATTTATCTACTTGATCTCCCAGAAGGAAAGACATGTACTATGATCACCAATACAGGCATCAGGATTCTATTCAATCTGCTCCCTGATTCCTTGCCCCCCAGAGCCTCTGGGTAACCAACCCAGTGCCTATTTCTATGGAATTATCATTTTAAAACTCAGCTACCAAAGTCTGAGCGTGCGCGCACACACACACACAGAGTTTAGCCCAGTGTTTTACCTTTAGAGAGGCAGGTTGTGTTTTTGGGGACCTGTGAGCTACTGTGCTTTAGCTCAGCTATTCCCTTGTATAGAACCATCTTGGGTTCAAGTATTGTTTTCTTTAACAACAGGATTTCTGTCAAAATCTCCATTGCTTATAGTAGTTTACAGGAAAGGCCTTTTTCTTTTGAATTCTGGTAGTGCTTCTTTATAAACAAAGATTTGAAATAAAAGGGTGATATTGGGTTGAGTCTTATAGTTCTTATATATTGTTGGTGTCACAATCTGTAAATTGATTGCAGCTATAATTATTTCTCTGTGTGTGTGTGTATGTATGTGTGTATTGTATGTATGTGCACACACACACATATATATACACACACACCTCAGTCACATGCTTGGAACAAAGTAAGCATTTTAAATTTTTGTTGAAATAAAAAACAAGTGATAACAGAAATAGTGTTGTGGATTTAATGGTAGCCTATGCTACCATTTAAAAAATACAGTATTTAAAAAAATGCACTTGAAGATTGGTGGTTTTCTAACTCTGTAACATAAGCGGAAATGAATTTTGGAGGAAATCACGTAGAAAATACTTTTGTATGACCACCAGGCAGCTAAGTGATAAGATGATTCTTGACTATTCTGTAACTTTTTGGTGTGCAATCAAATTTTGCTTTCTATGCTCATGCTTATATCTTTAAAAAGCACTTGATATTTTAAAATTTTAAACAAGTACAGCAAAATAAAGATCAAAATAAGATTATAGAAATAATCTTATTACTTGAACACAAGAACTCTGTTTAGTTTTTTCTTTGTATAATTTTATGTGTGTATGTACTTTCTGTGATTGTAATCACTCCTTTATTCTTTTTCAACTAACATGGTAGTTTTCCATTAGATTTTAATTCTGTGCATTTGTTACAGAATTATGAAATCTGGCATCTTAGCACTTGTATAGAAATTGTGTCAACATCATTTATAGGCCAAAATCATTAAGACTGATTTTCTTAGGGCAGTGCATTAAAGATAAGTGTACTTTGGGGATCAAATTTAAATTTGTGGCTAAAACAGCAGGGATTATACTGATAAAAGTTTTGGGGGAATTTTTTTTGTGTGTTTCTTTTTTCTGTATATGTAATTATTGAAAATTTGGGAAAAAGTCAAACTTTATGCTGTTTAGAAGGTTGTTTTTTGTTCAGGGCCCTTTTATATAAAATAAAAAATATTACTGTATGATGTGTTTATGAAGTGGCTCTGTCAGTAGAACAGTACCAGCTACCGAAGAACTTGAATTTGTTTTTTTATAGTTTAAAGATAAACTAAGTTGGGTGTTTGAAAAAAGGTTTGTGTGTTTAAATTATGCTATTGAGCCTTCTCCAACTCTTTTCCTGTACGACCTTGTGCAAGACATCTAATCATAACTGAAAGGTAGAAATAAAAATATTTGACATTGATTTGATTATGACGTACAGGGCTACTGTGAAGAGGCCTAGACATTTGAAAATTGCATTGGACTCTTTAGAACAACTATTTCAGTATAGGGTATATTGTCAAAAGGCCTCCATTCTCGGAAGCAAGTGTACATAGAGATGTGAGGGACCTGGAAGCTGTTTAACAAGCTATTGTTGCTTCCAAGTATGCTTAATTTACTTCAGCTCAGGTGTACTCCGGTAGCTGGTGTGCTCAGAACAGAGAGGCCCTGTCCAATACTAGGTGATCTGACTTATGACTCATCTATATCTCTCCTGTGGAGCCTGGCCCTCATTGAGTCAGTCTCTTTTATTTATTTATTTATTTTTAAAGATTTATTTATTTATGCATACAAGAACTGGGGTGCAGGCCAGAGGTGTGGGGTGGTGAGAGGATTCATCAGAGAAGACAGAGTGGGGAGCAGAACAGGCTGATCGACTGAAGTACACTGCTGAGGAGAGCAGCATGCGAGACAGGAGAGGTCTGCTGCACCTTGTGGGAATATCCCTGGCTGGGGATCGAACTGGTGCTGCAGTGGCTGCTGATAGCTTCATAGTGCTTCGACTCAACCCACTGCACCACCAGGGAGGCCCCTGAGTCAGTTCTCTTTTAGATTGAGATACATCCTCAGCCTTTTCTCCATCAGTAGTCTCTAGTGGTACCCCTTGAATGCTGAGAATAAAAGACTTATGTTAGTCCACATGCCCCAAGTCAATTCTGAATCAAAATACATATATCTGTACTAGTTTTGGGAGTAGGGAGATGTTAGGGAAGGGGAGGCTGGGAGAAGTGGGAATAATACAATCTTTATTTCTCAGTTCAGAAAGTATAGATTATTTCTATTTAAGATGGGTTTGAGTGGAAGAGACAGATGAGAGATAGAAGGAATACACAACAGAAAATAGTTAATCTAGTCAAGCAAATTTAGATACAGTACTGACACAATAGCTGAGACCAAGTTGCTTGGAATTTGTCCAGTTTAAGAATGTCTTGTTATGTTCATTAAAGGATAACTTAAAAACTAGGGGTTGGTTGTAAAATTACTGTTTTTATTTTTTGGTGAGTGGGAGTTAAATGAACTGTTTTTCAGGAAATGGGGGAAAAAATTGCCACACACTTTTTAGCTAGTTAGTCACTCCTAAGATGAGAGTCATCGTTTTGTTAATTTCATCAACATGTTCATTTCTTTCAGCTCCATGTTCATGCATGTCTTTTAACCCGGAAACAAGAAGACTGTCCATAGGTCTAGACAATGGTACAATCTCAGTAAGTACACATAAATAAGATTTCCAGTTGAAATACTTCCCTTCCTGTGAAGTATATCTATATATTTGTATGTGTGTTGTGATGAGAATTATTTATTAGTTTTTTTTTTCAATTTAACGAATTCATTTTCTTGTTAAGTAAAGTGAAAATTACAGTGCAGGAAATTATAGTTAGATGTAGAGAGCTATAATCAATCTTAAATGATGACAAAATTCAGCTTGACCACCAAGCACACAGTGACTAGAATAGAGACGTGATAAAGCCGGTAAGTGAACTTCATGCATCTGTGTGGTAGTGAGAGCGAGCTGCCATATAGTGATTTTGATCATATGGTTAGTCATGGTGTCATATGCTTCCCCACACAAGTGACAGAACACAGGGAAGTGTCTTAGAACTGCATGTCTGATTTTGTCTTTGTTACTCGATCTTCTCCTCCTTCCCCTCTTTCTTCTCTGCCTTGTTGTCTCCTCTGCTCATTCGAGCATATGAACAGAATTTGCTAAACTTGTGCGGATTTATAAAGAAGGCTCAGCTTCTAGATTTAGTTTATAGGGCAGGTCCAGATACATATTAGACCCTGGGATGATAGATCTTGAAGGAACTGAAGTAGAGATTGGAATTTCAGATTTTATCTATCTACTTAATCACCTTTTTACATACTTGCAATAGTTTCAACTAGTAAATTAACTAATAGCCATACATTTCTTCCTAACCTCATGCTCTGGGTACCCAACTCAAATATTTCCTGTCCCCATACATCTTAAAGCCTGCTTCCAGGTCCTTCATGGGCCTTTTCCCTGGATCTGTTCTGAGGAGATAAAATCAGCAGTAAATGTACCCTTAGGCCTGAAAGGAACTAAGGGACAATGGTTTGAGGTGGATAGGGAGTCTATCCATATGCACAAAGTCTCTCAAGGTGTTGATTGCAAATGGGAAGAGATTGATGTGGGCTGGGCCCCCCTATACTAATACACTGTGGTATGGAACTTCAGGAGACTTAAATTGTAAATTTGTAGTGATAGTGCAAGGTAGTTGAAGGTACATTTGTTAAGATTGGAGGAAAAGCCTATATCTTATTTAATGTTTAACTTTATATATAACTCTGAAATATCTAGACATATAGAATGTGTGTCTCCACTTGTAATCTTCACCCCTACAAATGTTAAGATGCAGACTTGAAATTTTCCATTTGATCTTTAGTCAAAACATTTGTTTGATGATCTTTGTGGAAATGTTAAATACAAATTAGTCTATTAACAAAAATATTTATGGAGTTTTTGTAATATCCATTGCTTTTAGTAGGTGTCTAAACTGTTCAAGAGAAGTTCATGATACAGACAGATCTTTGGCTACTCTAAAGAGAACCGTTTAAAAAAGAAAAGGAGTGTGGGGAGATAAATTTATTTTAAAAGATAAAGAGAGACAATTGGTTTGTTCCATGAACAAAGGAAATCTGAAAAGATGAGTGAAGCCAACAGTTCATGAAATAGTATGTATTGATATAACACTCATTCTCCTGGATAAGATATATTTGTATATAAATGGGTGATTCTCCACATTTTGTAAATTAGTGAAGGTGATTAATAGGTGCTGATAAATTTGACTCTGAAAACAGGAAAGGTGAGCAAAGTTAGTAATGGAGAGTTCTGGCTATTTATTGTATGCAAGAGGAGAAACCATCTTAGCAATTATTCCTTAGTAAATGAAACTGTCAATGAGCTGGAGTATAAATCAGGAACTGAACTGAGATGCTTCTAGGTGTGTCAATAAAAAGTTGAGATATGAAACGTTACCTTGCTAGGATCTTCTCAAAAAGATTAGGGACCTGACTTGTAGGAAATAATTACCTTAAAAGTACCTCTTTTATGTTGCTTAAGAAGCTGAATTGTGTACCTTAGCTATTGTCATCTGAAGAATTATAGAATTCTGAGTTAGGGGAAGCTACTTTGAGGGAACAGCTTGCCTAAAGTCCAGAATTCTCATTGATTACTGCAGTAACAGCTCTTGATTAAATACACTTACACAGTCTCAACTGTTTAATAGTTTACTTTCTGGCCATGAGAAATCCTGTTCAGAAACTATATATTCTCTGTTCTCTGAATATAGCAAATAAACTTTAGAAAGAAATCCTGGTTAATTTATTTTGGTGTAAAGGAAAGATAAAATAAAAAAGTGAATCCTTATTTCAGTTTATTTTAACAGAATAAAAGAGGCAATTCACCTATATAACTGAGTAGTAAATTAGAAATAAAGCAGAGATAACACAGAAAGACCATTCTTTCAAAAACTGGGTCACAGAGAAAGGAGAGGGTAAATGTTGGAACAAACCAAGTGCTCAATGTTAGACCAGCTAGAGGGTCCAGAACAGTTAGGAGAATTTTAGCTTTGGGAAAGAATGGACCTTTGAGGTAGGAGGGGAAGACAGACACGTTTTGAGATGTAGGAGAGGATAGGCTTTTTTATTTTTCCCATAAAGTAGCAAGTTAGGTCACCTACTGAGAGAAGCTAAAGTGGAGTAAATGTATGTTTCCATATCTTACCTGTCACTTCTGATCTTATAGTTCAGAATTCCCTCTGCCATCTTGGGCTCCAGGGTCCCAATTATCTCTCAAGGCCTTGTTTAAATGTTATCTCCCCCTTTGGGGGGGAAGGAGGGGTAGACACAGATGGTACCTAAGCTCTACACGTTGAAATTAGTCACACACACATTGTGTTCTTAGCTAACTTTTTTTGAAAAGTTTCAAAACATGTTTCCTCCATTAAAGTATTGAGTGTTGAAGCCTTGGCCAGGCTTTTAGTCATCTCATCCAGTGGCTCTAAGTGTGGTTCCTTGAACAAATTAGGGACTCAAAGAATAATTTGTTAAATAAGTTGACTAAAGTAAAAACAATGTTATTATTTAACATACTGGTTGTAATAAATATCTGCTTAAAGCTTGAGAGAGTGTATTTGTATAATTCTATTGCTATTCAAATATTTTTTGCAGTGGATTACCTTCTATAAAGGAAACAGTTGTTAATAGTTTAATTCGTTCTGAATTTTCAGAAATTCTTCTGTTTTAGTATTGAAAGGAGTCAGACTGTACGAACTGTTTATATTGAGTTATGACTTTAAAATTTTCTATTATAGCCAAACAACAAATATTAAATATCAACTGTGCAAAAGATTATATTCAATTCTAACATGTGACTCATGGTCTCAAAAGAATTTAGCATTCATATGGAGAAAAATAAAAAGCCAGGTTATAAAATAAGTAGCTCAAAGTACGAAAAATAACAACAAAAGTGTCAGTACACCAGTGTGATGTTGGCAAAGCAGAAAGGTGAGAAGAGAGTGGGGAAGAATGGTTTGGGACGGTGACGTCATCAACATGGCAGTGAAGGGACGCAAATATCAAATCTCCCAAAAGAAAAGCCGCCTATAAAGAGACATCAGCCAAACCCAGAGAAGATCCAGAAACGCTACATAAATCTAACACCCTCACGGGTGAGTAGAACTTGGAAAGAAGCTAAAAAGACTGATTAAGGAGAAGAAAGAACCACCAGATCCCCTCTCCCCTCCCCTCAACACAAAACTGGACCAGGAGACCAAGACGAGAGGCACCTGAGGAAACCCAGAAAAAAAAAGGTGGGCAGAGGCATTTTCCCGGGCACGGCAGAGTGATAAAACTCGATATTGACACCAGCAGTCCCTCCAGGTAGCAACAGAGCCCTGGAGAGGGCAGAGTGCACTGGGGAAGTTGGTGGGACACGGAACAAAGCCCCGGGCAGCCGCTGTGTGGCCCCTCCCCCCACCTCTATTACGGAGCCAGCACTCTAGCTCCTCTCTGGAACAGAACTCTGGGGTAGTAGCCTCCCCACCCCTTCAGTGACACTATTAATAGCTAACCACTGGAGGAAACGTGGGAGAAAAAAAGAAAAACAAAAAAACCTCCCAGCTACAGGTGCGGGAGAAACACAGGACAAAAGCCGCATGCCGTAGGAACTTTCTGTCCTGCCCCACGCAAGAGAGGGAGAGCTCCCGAGGCAGTTCCACTGCGCTGCTCGGAGAGAATTACCGCGGGAGGTGGTAACCCACAGATAAAGCTTCATAACCCACAGATAAAGACTGCGGGCTGGGCTGCCGCAACTGCCCTCCAGGCGCCGGAGAAGTGCAGAACAAAAGCCTTGCTCGGTTGGCACTTCCCGCTCTGCCCTGCGCAGAAGAGGGAGCCAGGTCAGGGCAACCCCACTGAGGCTCGCCAAAGCCCTACAGGCTTGTGCGCCCCACACTGCCATGCACCCGCCCTCCAGCTGCGCAAACAACTGCGCCCCCACCCTCTAGCCCGGCAAACAGCCGCGCCCCCGCCCTCCAGCCGTGCCCCTGCCCTGCAGTTGCTTGCACCGCCCGCACCCCGGCCCTCCAGCCTCTCGCACCCCCGGCGCCGCAATGCCCCCACCCTCCGGTTGTGCACACCGAGCCGCTGCTGACCTCTAGGTGCGCACCCCTTGCTGCCGCTGCTGACCTTCAGCCGCATGCGCGCGCACCCTGCGCGTCACCACCGCCCTCCAGCTGCTCGCGCCACCGCTGCCAGCCCCCCCCAGCCGTGCACGCCGTGCTCCCGCAGCCTACCAGGCACATGAGAGGCGCTAGGGTCTGCATATCCACGGCAGAGCTTGGAACAGCTGGAGATTCCTGGCGGGACCCAAAGTTACGGCTGCCTGAGGCAACACACAGCCACCTGCTCCCACTCCCCTCCCCCACCGTAAAGTGGAGGTGACCTGATAGGGGGGAAATCAGAGGTGCAGAGGCACAGGGCCGGCCTTGGAAGACTCTTCCCCACCAGACCTGACCCTAAAAGTGGTGATAGCCTCTAGTAAACTCTGGAGGAAATAGTGGGAGAGAAAGAACAGGAAGATCTATAACAAGAATAGAAGCAGTGACAGAGACAGAAATAAACCTGAAGGCAGCAGCATCTGACACCTGAAAGGGGACAAAATTCCAGCAGTGGGGCCACCCAAACACCCCAAAACCTCAGGGGCAAGACTACAGAAGACCGCCTAAACTAAACCTACAACTACCATCTCAGCAGGAACCACTAAAAGAAAAAATCTTAAAAATTCATCCTCCCCAGCTTACAAGGATCTAGAGCAAAACAGCCACAGACCCCCAGTACTGGGGTACTTGGAACTGAGGGGAGCTAGCTCTAGGACCACCAACCACCACGACCACCAGGGGTTTGGCTTAACAGGGCCAGAATCGGTTAGATCACCACTCCTCGACATCCAAGAAGGAGAACCCAAAGAGATGCCTGCCAACACCAGTGCCACAATCTCCCAACACTTACAACAAATCAGAAGGCAAACAGGGAGAAGGAAAAATATAAACAACCAAGCAAGCCCTCAAGGAAAGGAAATGGAACAAAAAGATAATCAAGCACCAAAACCCATTGACAATGACACAGAGGAACTTCTCTCTCTGACAGATAAAGAATTTAGAATCATGATTAAGGAAATCATGATAAAGGAAAAGAAAGAAACAGAAAAAACAATGAATGATCTGAAGAAAGAAATTGAGACCCTAAAGAAGGAGAATAAGAGCTTAAAGGAAAAGAGCTAAGAGCTAAAGATCTCTGGGAACAGCAATAAAAGCAGAATTGATGAAATGGAAGACCGCATTAGTGACCTCGAAGATGCAAATATTAAAAGAACCAAAAGGGAAAAGGAAATTGAAGCACGAAGGGAAAAGAATGAAAAAAAAAATTCAAGATCTATCTGACACCATGAAAAAAGGAAACATAAGAGTAATAGGAATTCCAGAAGGAGAGGAGAGAGACCAAGGAGCAGAGAAACTACTTAAGGAGGTGATAGAAGAAAATTTCCCGAGTATGAAATTTTCCTGCATACAAGAAGCAAAAAGATCTCCAGATCACCACAATCCCAGACTTCCCACACCTAGACATATCATAGTTAAACTCACACAAATACAGGACAAGGAAAAAATATTGAAGATGACAAGGGGGAAGAAACAAATAACTTATAAAGGCAAACCAATCAGAATGACATATGACTTCTCTGAAGAAATGCTAAGGGAAAGGAGAGGATGGAGAGACATATTCAACAAACTCCAAGACCATAAATTCCAACCAAGAATACTTTATCCCACAAAGCTCTCTTTCCTTTATGAAGAAAGGATAAGGATATTCCCAGACAAACAGAGTCTCCAGAAATTCGTCACGACTAAACCCCCACTACAAACAATACTACAAGAAGTCCTAAAACCAAAACTGACAAAGGAATGAAAAAGACTAGAATATGACATGGAATAAAACCACAAAAAGACAAACAAAATGGCCAACATAGATGCCAACGTATCAATATTAACTCTAAATGTAAATGGACTCAACTCATCAATAAAAAGGCACAGGGTAGCGAAATGGATCAAAAAACAGAACCTAACCTTCTGCTGTCTACAAGAAACACATTTAACCACAAAAGATAAACATAGACTGAAAGTAAAAGGCTGGAAAACAATCCTACAAGAAAATGGACCTAAAAAGAAGGCAGGGACAGCTATACTTATATCAGATAAAATAGACTTCAAACTTAAAAAGATAAAAAGAGACAAAGATGGTCACTATATCATGATAAAGGGGAAAATTCAGCAAGATGATATAACCCTCATCAACATATACTCCCCTAATGAAGGAGCACCAAAATATATAAGACAATTACTATGAACTCTGAAAACAGACATTAGAGAAAATACATATATAGCAGGAGACTTCAACACTCCATTATCACAAATGGACAGGTCAACGAGGCAACAAATATACAAGGACATTAAAGCTCTAAACAAAGACCTAGACCACATGAGCTTAACAGATATCTATAGGACATTGCACCCCCAAAAATCTGAATACACATTCTTCTCAAGCGCACATGGATCATACTCCAGGATTGATCACATGCTAGGTCACAGAACAAACCTCAACAGATACACAAAGATCAAAATCATACCTACTATCGGGCCTCCACGGTGGCGCAGCGGTTAAGCGCTGCGCTGTGGAGCTGTCGGCAGCGGCGACGCGAGTTCGACGCCCGGCCGGGGAGAATCCCACATGGCGCGGCAGACCTCTCCTGCCTCGCCCACTGCTCCCCTCAGCAGTGTATTTCTGATCTGCCTGTTCTGCTACCCACTCTGTCTCTGGTGAACCCTCTCGCCGCCCCACGCCTCTGGCCTTTGACCCAGCTTGTATGTATAAAAAATAAATAAATCTTTAAAAAAAATCATACCTACTATCTTCTCTGATCATAAAGCCATCAAACTAGAAATAAACCATGAAAAGAAAAAAAGGAACCCTTTTACATCATGGAGATTAAAACCCACACTGCTCGAAGACCACTGAACTAATGAGGAGATCAAAGAAGAAATAAAAAAATACCTAGAAATGAATGACAAAGAAGACACAACCTTCCAGAATGTTTGGGACACAGCAAATGCAGTATTAAGAGGGAAATATATAGCAATACAGGCTCACATCAAGAAACAAGAAACAACTCAAAGAAACAATTTAATCTCTCACCTCAAAGAACTAGAAAAGGAACAAGAGAAAAGCCCAAAAGCCACTACAAGAAAGGAAATAATAACAATAAAAGAAGAAATAAATGAATTGGAAATCCAAAAAACAATACAGAAGATCAATGAAACCAAAAACTGGTTCTTCGAAAAAATAAACAAAATAGACAGACCTACAGCAAGGCTCACAAAGAAAAAACGGGAGAATACACAAATAAACAGGATAAGAAATGAAAGAGGCGAAGTTACAACAGACACAGCAGAAATCAAAAGAATAATCAGAGACTATTATAAACACCTATATGGAAACAAGTTCAACAACTTAGAGGATATGGATAAATTCCTGAAACTACACAGCCACCCAAAAATAGGTAGAGAAGATATAGAACACCTAAACAGACCAATCTCAACCCAAGAAATCGAAGCAGTAATCAAAACCCTCCCCAAAAACAAAAGCCCAGGACCAGATGGCTTCATAAATGAATTCTACCAAACGTTCAAAAATGAACTAATCCCTGTATTACAAAAACTCTTTCAAAAAATTGAAAAGGGAGGAGTACTACCAAACACATTCTATGAAGCAATTATTACTCTAATACCAAAACCAGACAAAGACAATACAAAAAAAGAAAACTACAGACCAATCTCCCTAATGAATACTGATGCAAAAATATTCAACAAAATCTTGGCCAACAGGATCCAACAATGCATCCAAAAGATAATACACCACGACCAAGTGGGATTCATTCCAGGGACACAAGGATGGTTCAACATCCGAAAATCAATCAATGTAATCCATCGCATCAACAAAAAGAAAAATAAAAACCCTATGATCATATCAATAGATGCTGAGAAAGCATTTGACAAAGTGCAACATCCATTTATGATAAAGGCCCTTGAAAAACTTGCAATAGAAGGAACATTCCTTAACATAATAAAAGCCATGTACGACAAACCCACAGCCAATATTATCCTCAATGGTGAGAAGCTGAAAGCCTTTCCCCTAAAATCAGGAACAAGACAAGGATGTCCACTCTCACCTTTGCTTTTCAATATAACACTTGAAGTCCTAGCCAGAGCAATAAGACAAGAGAAAGACATACAAGGAATCCAAATAGGGAAAGCAGAAATTAAACTGTCACTATTTGCAGATGATATGATTATATACATAGAGAATCCCAAAAACTCCATAGAAAAACTACTCAAAACTATAGACCAATTCAGTAACGTGGCAGGATACAAAATCAATGCACAAAAATCAGTAGCCTTTCTATATGCAAACACTCAGTTTGAAGAAGAAGAAGAAGAAATTAGAAGAATTATTCCCTTCAAAATCAAAACCAAAAAAATCAAATACCTGGGAATAAAGCTAACAAAAGAGGTAAAGGACTTATACAAAGAAAACTACAAGACGCTGTTAAAAGAAATAAAGGAAGACACAAAAAGATGGAAAGACATCCCCTGCTCATGGATTGGAAGAATCAACATCATCAAAATGGCCATCCTACCAAAAGCAATCTACAGATTCAATGCAATTCCGATAAAAATCTCAATGACATTCTTCAAAGAA